>CM041629.1:5480252-5664929 GCA_023333625.1 Bothriochloa decipiens
GGCTTGACGTGTCTCTGCTGGATTGCAGCAGATTGATTTCTTGTCCCTATCACGAACGAACGCTGATATCTCCGTCTGGTACTCCGGAACAGGCCGACAGGAACGCGCAGCTTTCTCCAGGCCACCATCGCCTCCGACTTCGGAATCGCAGGGGCGCGGGGAACTCCGCCTTGGACTCAGGCGCAAGGGCATGTCTGAGTTGCCGTTGCACGGCACGGAAGAAAAAAATCCCAGCGGCGGCGGTGCGTTGAACAGGGACAAAACCGTAACTTGAAGACGACGAATAAAAGGAAATAAAACCCTAATTTTTCTAATAAATCTCGTATTCGGCTCTGATAGCATTTGTTATCGAATAATGCTAATAAATAAAAGGATTGAATATGAGACCATGTTTTTTAACGAGGTTCGACGTACCTACATCCTCGGGGCATGATTACGGACGCTCCTCCCCAACGGCTAAAATAGCCGTCATATCATCTTATGGTTATAAACGGGTTAAGGCTATATTTATAGCCTCTAGGATTACCTCTCTACCCTCTGCCTCATACCTGTCCTTCAGACTAAACTTCAGAGCAGAGCCAGGCTGCGGTAGTGTGTGCAGTGTGCCGAGCAGTTGAGCTGCCCTCCTGCCTTGCAGCTGCTGGACTCAACTCTCCGTCATCGTTTCATTTCGCCTAGATTTACTGTACTACTTCCCGGACAAATGTGTCAAGTGTCCCGTGTTCCCGCCATCCCCGGACGCACAATTTAGCTCCACCGCGATGCACAAGACAGCAAAAGGCTGCTAGACAAGAAGCCAGCCGCAACTTATTTCGTTCTAGTTTGGTCACGGTACTGGTCTCCAAGACACACTGCAGGACTACTTTGCAGGCAGGGGCATGACTTGGATTGTGCACGTCGACCACCAAAGCGTCAGTGATTGCTCCCTTTGCAGATGAAATGCGTCAGTTTCTTAATACCACAGATGCACCGAACTAAGTTTGTCACATTTCTAGACCACCAGTGATTGCTCCATTTCTTTGCAAAATCATACCTAGCTTAGAGCAAAACAAATGCTAACCACACATTTCTAGTATAGATTGGCACAAATGTGGCAACACGCAGTCATTATCCAAACACACAAAGTCACGGCGCCACACCGAAGTCTGCTTGGATTTTGCACGTCCGCCGAATCTAGGACCAAAAAAATCACATAAACTGACACGTGAGGGAAAGTAAAAGTAACAACCAACCATTGAATCAGTGCTAACAAGGCCCAATGCAAAGATAAATCAAATGGATAAGATTAACAATTGCCAACCTAGTTCAACAAACCAATCGCAAGTACATAATCGTGCAATCTAGTCGCCTAACCCGCCGCTCACACCTTTGTTCGGGCCGTGCCCCGCAAAATGGAATCTGATACATGTAAAAGCGCAGCTCCATGGCATTGACTGCATCGCAGCTTGCTTCAAAATAGACCTGTCTCCAGACACCGCATGAGGCGTGCAACTATCTAAAGAGCCTTAGTGCGTCTTCGCCTTGGGAGCCTTCTTCTTGCCCTGCCGCTTCGGGATGGAGTTCTTCATGCCCAGGAAGAAGAGGAGAGCTCCAATCAGTGCCACATCCTGCAGTCACAAGTTACCATGGGCTAATTAGATACTACAACAGAACGTGCCTTGCATGGAACATTTCTAAACAGAGAAGTCCATAATTACCTGGGTGAACTTCCCAAAGAGCTGTGCAAATTCTGCCTTCTCCATATCATAGTTGTAGAAGTCATGAATGATGGGAGTGATCAAAGCAAGGTATAGGAACTGCAAAAATAAATTGACTTTGTTAGCTAGTAGCTAGGGTAGCCCAGAGACAAACCAAAAGATCAGATATGTCTAGATTCAGGGGAAAAAAAGTAGATGTCACCTCAGTGCCTAAGGAGAAGAACAGGAAAAGATAGTAAATACAGGAGGCCCTAAGTGACTCATATAGCATTCAGGAAAGTAATGATGCTTATCAAACAATGGGCGCTAGACAGAGCAACACCCCCCATGGAACACAAGGCGGGAAACATAAAAAGTACAATGTTCGCTTTTTTAGGATCAATTATTGTATAGAAGACCATTGAATGGAGGCCTGGTTGGGTATAGTTTAATTAAGGGCAAAGTATAGCAGACATTGAATGGAGGCCTGGTGCCATATGGAACAAGATCTACCAGAGTACCAGGTACAAAAATGAATAAAAAAACTATATGCAAGACACGTAATGTAACTATACAAGGTTGGTCCAGATACTTTGTACCATAAGCATCATTAGACAGTAGTTTTAAAGATACAGACTGCATCATTAATTAACGTTTTTTAAGCCCACATTGCAAAAGCCAACAGCATAAAGAAAGTATGGCCTAAGGGTGTTTTTATCTGTTCCTAAATAGTCAAGAATATCTACATAGTCAGGTTCAATTGTGTTATAAGTAATCACAGAACCAAAATATGTGCTGTGTCTAACTTTCTGACATTTCAACTTAACTGGAAACAAAACAACACACGTATACACCAGGACAATATTTACTAGAAAAAGGAGTAATATTCCCATCGCAAGCACATGGAACAATGAACACCATGAGACAGAAAGATGAATGTGAAGGTGTTATTTACTTGATATAGGATAGGTGAAAGATCAAAGGAAATAAAAAAAAAACAGCAGCGCAAGCATAGCACATACCAGGAGATAAGCACCGAGAGAGCTGCTCAAAATAAAAAGGAGACTTCCAAGACCCTTAAGGCCAATTGTAACGGCAATCACATGCTTCAACTGGATAAATCAAAGTAATGATGTAAGCAACATAAATCAATGGCCTACGGAACATAACACAAATCATGTCATGAGGAGGGGGGAGGTAGATTCTCACCTCAATGTGCGGCACAGCTACTCCCAGATGAGCAGAGATATTTTTTACGAACACATTGAACTTGGGCTGGAGCGCCTTAGCTGCTGGCCCACCATCAGCATTGAATTCATTAAACCTGCATCCAGGTGAAATGAAGTGACTATTAATTCATCCGCCATATGGCCAAGAAAGAAGATCAAATAATTGAAGCTAGACTTGACTCCTTCTGCATGCGCATGGGTAACACATGCAGAGAAAAATTCTAGACAATGCTTATAATTAGATTACTTGTGAGATGTGCTTTGAGCAAGCAAGCTACATGTCAATTGAAACTAAGACTAGGGTGAACCTAATATTAATCCTGATATAAACAAAACAGTATCTCCCATAAAAACGATGAACTAGCACCCCTTTGAATGGATGGTCCTTAAACCCTGTCAGTTGTAAAATTAATTAAGTAGACAACACTGTAGTGATAGGACTTGACTATGAACCAATGATATCTTATCAGACCTTTAGATTCACAACCCAAAAACGCCAACCAGTTACTCTCTGACTGATTTGACTGTTCACACGACAGTTCATCCTCAGTACAGATCATCCGATCACATGCATATATAGGTCTCACAACATTCTCATGTTATATAGTCCATGTGGAGGCAAAGAGCTCAAGTGCAGATACAACTACACGAAATGCAAGACACTGGTTTAAACCGATGCAAACGATTGTAATGCCTCCTTGAAGAAAGTGAATAAAAAAGGAGACCGTTGCTTTGCTACAGGTTGCAGCGCCACCCAAAACCCAAAATAAGGAAAGGAAATACATGAATCTCTAGAATGGCAGCGCCTGTGTGATCTCCAACAATCTGTAGCTGTTACAAATGTCCAGAGACTACGATATTCAATAATGGTTTGTTTGGGGAAAGTACTAACAAACTTCCCTCACACGGCAGCAACAAAATGAAGATCTTGGGTTTTGCTTCTTCTCTTATATCTCTAAAGGAGGCATCATAATTGATGATAGCAACTAAAATCAACACTCTTAAGGGATAGACTTGCGAATGGAACCATTTATTCGCTCAACCCAGCCCAAAGAAACCCCCCTTCCCGTATAATACCTTGAGTCCATGACAATTGTGTTGCAACTTCTGCAAACCTAGAGGCATAATTAATAGCCGTGGAAGATTTGGCAGTGGACCAGTTTGATCAAGTGGTGTTTCACACACCCCTGCAGTGCAACTTATGTCACTACATGAAAATTGTCCATGATTGATAATTATTCTGCAAAACGAGCGCCTCCATCATGACAAGAGTGCAGCCAACATTGAGGGCTATAAAATAGCGAAGAGGGCTGCAAAACGAGCGGTGAGTGTAGCAAAAGGTCAGGCCTATGATGACCTTTATCAGCGACTAGGCACGAAGGAAGGGGAGAAGGACATTTATAGGATGGTTAGGATCCGCGAGAGGAAGACGAGGGACATCAACCAAATCAAATGCATCAAGGATGGGACGGATCAACTTTTGGTGAGGGATGAGGAGATCAAGGACAGCTGGAGAGAGTACTTTGACAAGTTGTTTAATGAGGAGAATGAGGGTCCTACCTTGGAGTTGGATGACTCATTTGACGATACCAATAGACGTTTCGTGAGGAGATTTCAGGAGGCAGAGATCAGGGAGGCTTTGAAGAGGATGAAGGGAGGTAAAGCGATGGGCCCTGACGGTATCCCCATTGAGATGTGGAGATGCCTAGGTGCCAGAGCGATAGTATGGTTAACTAAGCTTTTTAACCTCATTTTCCGGTCAAACAAGATGCCTGAAGAATGGAGAGAAGTATATTAGTACCGATCTTCAAGAACAAGGGAGATGTTCAAAGCTGTACTAATTACCGTGGGATTAAGTTGATGAGCCATACGATGAAGCTCTGGGAGAGGGTTATCGAGCATCGCCTAAGAAGAGTGACAAGTGTGACCCAAAACCAATTTGGGCTTATGCCTGGTAGGTCGACCATGGAGGCAATTTTCTTATTACGACAGTTGATGGAAAGGTATAGGGAGCAGAAGAAGGACTTGCACATGGTCTTTATTGACCTCGAGAAGGCATATGACAAAGTACCGAGAAATATCATGTGGTGGACCTTGGAAAAGCACAAAGTCCCAACTAAGTACATCACCCTCATCAAGGATATGTATAGGGATGTGGTGACGTGTGTCCGAACATGTGATGGCGACACCAGTGACTTTCCAATTAAAATAGGACTACATCAAGGGTCGGCATTGAGCCCTTATTTATTTGCTTTGGTGATGGATGAGGTCACAAGGGACATACAAGGTGATATCCCTTGGTGTATGCTCTTTGCTGATGATGTGGTGCTAGTGGATGAGACTAGGGCAGGGGTTAATAGAAAGTTAGAACTGTGGAGGCACACGTTAGAGTCGAAAGGGTTTAGGCTCAGTAGGACCAAGACCGAGTACATGAGGTGCGATTTCAGCGCGACTAGGAATGAGGAGGGAGACGTTAGCCTCGATGGGCAAGTGGTGGCCAAGAAGGATACTTTTCGGTATTTAGGATCGATGCTACAAAAGGATGGTGACATTGATGAAGATGTTAGGCATAGAATTTTAGCCGGTTAGTTGAAATGGCGTCAAGCGTCAGGCGTCCTCTGTGACAGAAGGGTGCCTCAGAAGTTAAAAGGTAAGTTTTATAGGACAGCGAGTCGTCCGGCGATGTTATACGGTGCTGAATGTTGGCCTACAAAAAGACGACATATCTAGCAATTGAGTGTAGCGGAGATGCGTATGTTACGATGGTGTTGTGGACACACAAGGAGGGATAGAGTCCGGAACGACGATATTCGGGATAGGGTTGGGGTGGCACCAATTGAGGAAAATTGATTCAACACCGGTTGAGATGGTTTGGCCATGTCCAACGGAGGCCTCCTGAGGCACCGGTGCGTAGTGGGGTTCTAAAGCGGGTCGATAATGTAAAGAGAGGTAGAGGTCGACCTAAACTGACTTGGGACGAGTCGGTTAAGAGAGACCTTAAGGAGTGGAATATCCCTAAGGATTTAGCTATGGATAGGAGCGCTTGGAGACTAGCAATTAACGTGTCTGAACCGTAATCTTTTTCTTATACCATTTATGTGTTCTTTGTTTTCATGCCTCTTTTGGGTTTCATCTCTAGCCTACCCCAACTTGCTTGGGGCAAAAGGCTACGTTATTGTTGTTGTTGTATTGATAATTATTCTGCTGCAGCAACATGTTTGGCAGTATCTCACTACAAGATGAGGTGCTTGAAACGACCCGCCTCCTCAAGGTTGGGCCCGCTTACATCCGGCCGCTTATTTAGGACATAGACTGCCCTCACAGACCAACACTAGTCTTTTCTGCACACTTTGTCCTCACTCGTGCGCACCCGGGAAGACTTCCCGGTCGGTCACCCATCCTTAAATTGCTCCAGGCCAAGCACGCTTAACTTTGGAGTTCTTTATTGATGGGCTTCCAGAAAAGAAGTTGCAACTTGTTTGTACGAGTATCCTATTAATCCTATTAAGCCCTGGGCCGAGGTGTTACATACTCACCCCCTTAGGAGACCGACGTCCTCGTCGGTCAACCCCAGGCCAGGAACGTCCCCTCTTGGCCACGTCCGTGTGTCCAGTGCCAGCGCATGTGTCATGCTGTGCGACCACTCCGGATCCACACCAGCCATGCACACCATGCCTGCGCAACTGACACACGCGCCCGTGAAACCGCAAGGGTCGGCTCTGATACCATTTGAAACGACCCGCCTCCTCAAGGTTGGGCCCGCTTACATCCGGCCGCTTATTTAGGACATAGACTGCCCTCACAGACCAACACTAGTCTTTTCTGCACACTTTGTCCTCACTCGTGCGCACCCGGGAAGACTTCCCGGTCGGTCACCCATCCTTAAATTGCTCCAGGCCAAGCACGCTTAACTTTGGAGTTCTTTATTGATGGGCTTCCAGAAAAGAAGTTGCAACTTGTTTGCACGAGTATCCTATTAATCCTATTAAGCCCTGGGCCGAGGTGTTACAGTGCTAACTTATGATTTATTTGTTTCCTAATAGAACAGCAAACTCAATGTGGTTCCACAATCCATGCTTAGAATCTGTGTATCCTAAATCTCTTGGGGCTTCAGGACCACAAGTTAAAGAATGACCTAATTTGAATTTTGCTAATACAAGTCTATCGGGCAGTGGTAACATCAATCCGACAAGCTACGAGGTAGATCAGGCTATAAGTGGCAGAAAGAAACTTGAAACAAGTAAACGCACACATTGTCCTACTTCAGCTCCCTCCAAATCTGCAGATCACTACCGCAATTCAACTACCCAGATTTTCAGATAACGAAATATTCCAACCTCCGCGTCATGGATGCATACATCCGTAATTCACCTGCACAGATACAGATCGAAAGGCCCGAAACCAGAATTACGTCGGTTCCGTGTACCAGGCCGAAAAAGCATGCGCAGATCCAACCACGTCACGCCCCGCACACCTCACGAACCAAACTATCCACCGCGAGATCCACGCACCAGGGAGCTCCCGCCAACATTCTCCCTCGTACACCGCGCCAGATCTACAACCCGGACTCCAAACGACACGGCGAGCAAGCACGGCGGCAACGAGCACGCAAGGGGAGAGGAAGAGGAAATGGGAGAGGCGCGTACTCCTGGTAGGCGGAGAGGAGAAAAGCGGCGACGAAGAGCACCCTCCCGACGAAGGAGACGAACCCCATCTCTGCAGCGGCGGCGAGGCTCTACCGGGCAGGGAGCAGGGGGGGCAGGCGCCGCGGCGATGGGGACCTGGCCTGTGGAGCTCGGATTCTGGGATCGAGACGGCCGGGGGCTTGTCAGAACGACCCCCACGCTATACTTATAACGACGCGGTGCCCATGTGCTGGGACCAACCCCCTCGCCTTCTTCGGTATTGCATCCGTGTCCCCCTCTTGGTCTTTGGAGTTTAGAAGTCCAGTCGTGGAAGCCTGGAAGGTCTGTGGAGAGAATGTTCCGGGCAGGTTCCATACAGTACGTATGAAAACACACAAGGTTACGATGTCATTGGGAATGTTCTTTGAATGGGACAGGGGTTACTTTATGCTGTTTAAATTACATTGAGAATGTATTTTCTTGAGAATGTATTTTCTCACTTTTTTCGTTGTTGCGCCTGTGTGGAAACAAGACAGATTAAAAAAAAATCCAATGCTTTTGAGTTCTAGATTGATTTAAAGGTTTCTTGGAATCTTGGATTGTAGATTTACGATGTATGCATTTTTTGTCGAAGGGTGAGAAAATCGTAAAGAAAGTCGGTATGGTACATCATGAAATTATATACACCGTGTAAAATAACTAAAAAAACACACACTATTCGATCCATATCATTTCATCTTCTTTCTTCCCCACTGGTTTTACTCTAAATTAATAGAGCCTTGTAAAAAATCTAAACTAGAAGTACATTCCTCATAGAGTCTGCCAACCACAACATGGAACCAGACCGAGAGCATCTCAAACTACGAAACAACAATAGCGATTAAATCATCGAGTGTGGCATATAGGCTAAAGATTTAGCACCACCAAACCTTGTTTGGTTTCCTCGTGGCCCAAAGTTAATATCCCACAAAGAATGCCCATGAGGTGAGCACCCTTGCTCTTACATATGGTAATCACAAATTGATTTCAATTTATTTATAAAAACTAACTCCCACAATGGTGACATCAATGAAGCCATCGCATGTAACAAACTCTCTATTGCTATTAGATTTATTTTGACTAAACCTAACCAATCTAAAGATAAGAAATTGTTTAGTTGTAAATGAAGAGTGAGATCATCTTCTTCTTGCCATCGGCGACCTCATCGGAGCAGAAGAAGAAGAAGAAGAAGAAGAAGAAGAAGAAGGGCCTCTAGGCGGTGACAACAGAGCCCAAACTAAGCAAGAACAATGTTTTCTTATGTGTGATTACATGTACGTATCATGAATAACTCGGCAAGAGTACCTTGTATATGGCATTGCGACCAAGGTAAAACTATGAATAGTGATACAAACAGTAGAAACCTCTATAACAATGTTATTTGGATCTATATTTGGGTTCATACGTTGACCTAGGACTTGATAGGCTCATTACAACGGTGAAGCTAGCTACAATGTCGATTGTGAGTATGGATGCACCTAGAAATGGAAAACAATATGTAGGATCAAATTTTCAACATGGTTACAGCTCTTGTTTGCACACGGACAAACACAGGTGCATCTCCTTCAATTTGTTCTAGCTTCATAATTGGCTATCAACAAATTAATGGCCCATAATGTAATGTAGATTTTACTGTGGCACGTACAATATGAGAACACTTTTGTAGACTTCTGGATGAGCCTTAGCCTACAATATGCACAGCATTAAAAATAGTTGATAAATGAAAGCGTCCATTCACCTAGAACATATGTAAGTCATTGCAACTTCTTTATTCTTTATTTCTCACATATAATGTGTCATGAATTCACTTTCGTATCAAGGAAGGACCAAACAGGTTATGTCTCTCATGCATTAAGATCATAAAGATTTTGTGTCTTCTCCCGCTACTAGATCATAAGGTATTAAGTGTCACTACACCATGTGGTATCTAACTATAACTTAATTTTAGTGGTTGGAAGTGCACTAGCGAAATAATAGGAAAAGCACTTGGCTCCTAGGTTCACACTAGTCCCGTCATGACATCTGATGGAACGCGACAAAAGTGGTATCCACGAAAATCATTGCACTGCATAGATCACAAAAATCATTCTTTTGCATAGATCTACTTTATTCATAAACAACACATCTTTTTTATTGAAGAGAGTCCCCTCCCTAGGTAGGGGGATTAAATGGCGGTATAGGTTTAATGAAAGATATTTATTAACTAAAGTCCCCCTCGAGGGGGGTTAGGGTTAGGGGTTGAGGACTTGTTTCTCAGGTGAAGATTAGGGAAGTCTATCTTTTCTTAACCCGTTCAATAGCTGGTTAAGGCTTTAGTAGTCTTTATAGTTGGCTCGACCATTCCACTTCTTTTGGAAGAGAGGGTCCTGATGGTTGTATATATTCCACCATTGTAACTTACTCGCTTGCAAATAATGTAACCTTCAATGATAAATAATGTCCATAACGAGCATTTATAGTTAAAGAAATTGTGATTCACTCTGATAATTTGGATAGTAGTGAATTTCATAATTAGTACGAAAAACAAATTTAAGCTACCAAGAACATTAACGCATACTCTTGCTTTATCCTGAAAAAATAGCAGATTGGAATTGTCACGTGTCATGAAAAATAGTACTAATATTGATAGCATCAAATAAGCTTTGTACTAGATAGATTGTGAAATTCATCTTCATAATTACCTACGTATACTTTTCTCTAGAAAAAACTTGCCCTGCACGATAGGTAATTCATGGGAAGCTAAGGGCTGTTTTCACAAATGCATGGACCAGCAGAATCAAGATCGCGGCCGGCGAGGCCCTGTCGCCGCCGCAGGTACTACCACCGGATCTCGGAGAAATTTCACCAAAATACCCCCAACCGCCAGCCGCCGGTCCACTCCACTCCCCGAGACGGCAAGAGAAGAGACCCAATCACACAACGGAATCAGGCGCGTGCCGCGCTGCTGCTGGCCGGCCTTGTCCTGTTGGGTGGTGGCCTGGCCTGGCCTGGGCGTCGGCGTCGGCGCGTCCGGGAGAAATTTTGAATCCGGAAGCGCGTCGCGTGGAGGGGGAATGGCGTGCAGGTGCGGAGCCGGCGGTTTTGCGTTCCGGACCGGTGGTGCCAGCGTCGTGGGGGACCACCACCACAACGTGGGCACAGCTCAGCTGCTCGCAGGGTACGGCGGCAGCAGGGCGGCGTAAATGCGCTCCTTTACTACTGGGCCAGGATGGTTTATGGCTTTTTACAGCTGGGCCGTGGAGGCGTTGTTTAAAAAACCTCGGTCACATGCTCACAGCAGAGCTCGTTTCTTCTTCAGGGTCTAGTGACGCGATTAGGAAACACTATGCTCAATTGCTCAGGCCTTGTTTAGTTGAGACGGCGTTGTCTCACGTTAAATCAGTGTACTGTAATATTTTATTTGTATTTAGTAAAAATTATTTAAATTTTAACTAATTAGACTTAAAATATTTGTCTCGCTAAGTACAATAAAATTATATAATTAGTTTTGGTTTCATCTATATTTAATACTTTATGTATGTACCAATATTTTGATGTGATCAGAAATAGAAATTCTACGTATTAAATTTAGTGATAAAATTTGGGATGTAAACAAGGCCTTAAAACTTCTGTAACCTTTCAGGGTCCGAACGTTGTAATTACAGAGGACCGTGCCCGACACGAACACGGTAGCCGAGGCAGTGGTTCTGTTGTCAAACATCGTTACGACCTTGACCGGACATACCGCGAGTCAGTACACGTCCGTGAAAGTCACGACAAAACCTCGGTGGAGATTACAAGAAAGCCCCGTGATTTTTCACTGGTGCCTGGTGGTGAAGTTTCCCCAAACTTTCGAGCCTTTGAATTGTTCTTTCGGTATAGTACGTCTCTTTAGATGCATATAAAAAATCGACCGATCGAGTTCATGGGTGATGGGTGTCAGTTATTTGCTGACCTTATTAGCTCGTCAAAAAATCATGGGGGGTATTTTGCGAACCCATGACTTCCTTATAGTATGGGTGTTGGGTCTCTTCTCTTACCCTTATATTGCTGACCCAAAAGTCCATCGTAGAAATGTTATAAAAAATTTCCTAGAAAATAACGCATTTTGTCGTTTCGAATCAGTTCGCAAATTCGAGCCAGGCTGTCTGGACTGTCAAGCAGCCTATTGGCATTTTGTCATTTTGATTTTTTCAGAAAGGTTTGTCATTTCTGATTCTTTTATTATTTTAGAAAAGGTTTGTCATTTCGGTTGACACAGACATTGCTACTGCCGTTGGCCACACAAGTGGAAAACACGACGTATTCCACCCAGCAGTCACCGATTCATGGCAAAAGACACTGCAGCAATAGAATACAACTGCTATATATATATACTCAGCTTGAGGCTATACTCAGCTTGAGGCCAGGGTCACGGTTTCACAGACAACTGAATCTGGTATACCCACGGTTTCACAAATAGCTTGAGACTTGAGACTTGTTTAGTTTTTCAAATTCATCTTTAAATTTCACTATACAGAATTCCTATTTCCCATCACATTAAAATGCCGATAAATACATGGAGTACTAAATATAGATAAAATCAAAAACTAATTACACGGTTTTATTATACTTTACGAGACGAATATTTAAGTCTAATTAATTAATGTTTGGACAATTATTAATAAATAAAAATAAAATTACTACAGTGCACGGTACTCTAACAAACGCCAAATCAGTACCCCGAATCTGGCAACTAAACAAGGCCTTGATCCACCTCCACGAGCCAGACGTTTCTCTGTTGCGCCGCGTTGCATACGTTACATTACATATACATGGCTGATGTATACCATGTACATCATCACACATAAAACCTAACTGGAGCTAGCGCGGCATGGCTCTTGATTGAGCCCGTCCGTCGTAGACATCGCTCACCTTCTTCGCCTGCTTCTCGCAATCCGTCTCGAGCTGTTCCGGCTCTTTGCCCGTGCTGCCGTGCTCTTGGTCTTTCTCTTTTCCCCACAGCAGCATGTACAGCCCCACGATCACAACCCCGCCTCCAATAATGCTGCAAATTAAACAAGAAACCATCAGAATTCAGCCATGGACATCGATCACTGAACTTCAGGCCACCAGCACCAAGCATTTCATGTACGTGCCTGCCGACGTATAGGTTTTCGCCGAAGATGAAGTATGCCAGGATGGCGACCATGATGGTGGAGAGGGGGTTGAACATGGTGACGAAGACGGGGCCTTTCTTCTCGGTGCACCACAGCTGCACGAACACCGTGAAGCCGTTGCAGGCGATCCCCGAGTAGACGATGCACCAGAACTTGAGGCCGAAGCCGATGAGCCAGTCTTCCGCCTTGTGCTGCATGAACGCCGTGAAAATGGTGGACTGGATGCCCCCGACCGTGCACATCCATGCCGTCAGCGAGAGCTGCGCCGGGTACCTCTTCAGAGACGACGCCTGTCATCCATGGACCAGAATGAGATGCACAGACAATTAAGTTTCTTAGTTAGTTTCAGAGTAATGTTGATCTCCAATACGTTTATCTGTGTTTTGTGTGTGACAGTCTGACAGAGGTTAAAGTTTTTTTTATAAGAAACAGAGGTTAAAGTTAAACACCTGCATGATGTACCAGATGGACCAGCATATGCAGCTGGCCACTGCGAGGACTGACCCTTTCACCCAGCTCCCATGGGCAACGCCGCCTCCGCCGCCGCTGTCGCTGCCGGGGATATGAACAGGCGACTTCCAGAGGCTGGTGATGGCTGCTCCTTTGTACAGAGTCATGGTGGTCACCCCGGCGAAAGACACCACGGTCCCTGCGATCTTGGCGAGCCCGCGTAGGCTCTTCACGTCCACGATCTCCATCCTGAAGTGAAGTCAAGTAAGATCGATGGGCGTCAGTGGTGGAAGTAACTAACTGACAGACTGAAACTACCAAATTGACCGACATCTCGCGCGTCAGATGTCAGGATGAGGGCGTGCTTGTCACCTGAGGATGATGGCGATGACGAACGTCATCGAGGCAACGGTGTTCACCACGGAGGTGACGAACGTCGGGGACGTGTACTTCAAGCTCGCGAAGTACATGTTCAGAGTTAAGCTCACCCTGCATTTTCGTAGGCTGATGTGTTAATAAATTGCTTCAATTTTCTCTCCCACGTAGGCTGGGCATTTTCGTGAAAGCTACTGGTTTTCCGTTTTCTTTCTTTCTTTCTCCCAAAAAAACAAGAAGAGAGATAGAATCAGTTATGTGTTCCTTCTCATTAATGATCATGCTCTTACCCGAGAAGCGAGAGCACGAATATCTCCATGAACAGCATGAGCGTCATTTTAGGCCTCAACCCTCTGCAAGAAAAACAGACAAGATCATGCAAAACTCATGAGCACTTGATCGACTGAACAGGGTTCAGAAAACTCAGAGCGCATCGTCCACTCTTTTCATCACAAGTATATAGCTTACTTCTCCTGGTAGTAGGCGAAGGGCCAGATGAGGACGGCGACGAGGAGATGGCGGTAGGTGATGTAGACGTAGGGGTTGAGCCCCTGGTTGAAGGCGGCCTCGGTGATGAAGTACATGAGCGTGTAGCACAGCTGCGCCAGGAACATCAGCACGTGCGGCGCGTATCGCATCCACAGCCCTCCCGCCCCGCCTGCAACCTCCAGAAGAGCCATTCCTTCGATCTCCTGCAGCACAACTAGCCAGTAGTGCACCTCAGCTCAGCTCAAGCACTACAAGCATTGAAGCAAAGGTTGATCGGTTGTGGTAAGAGCGGAGCTGGCTGGTTTATATAGGCAGGTAGCTTGTGGCTTGTGGTGCCGTGCCGTGGGCTGGCCGCTGGTGAAGAGAAGTCTTCATCATCCTCTGCTCGATCCGCTCCCACCCAGGCCACTAACTGCCTGAATAACCGATGCATGGTGCTGTCACCGTGGATGTGATAGCCTGATATGTGATAGCTACGGCCTGAACGCACAGCAACAGCCAACGGCTATGCGTTGGCTGTTGCTCTTGTGCGTGTGTGTTCTCCTGGTTAGTAAGATGATTTGGAGCCGTGCGAAAGCTGAAATCCCAGTGCTCCCGTGGTAGACTTGCACTAGCAGCAGTGCCGATGCTTTCAGTTTTTTTGGCCCAGTGTTTGTATATAGCGGGAAAGATGTATATGCGGACATCATGCAATGTGCGTGGCCCCCTTCAGATAGAGAGGTGCTGCCGTACGTGTAGAGCTCAGTCTCAGGGCTGGCTATGCGTTTTACAGTTTCGCTTCGCTGTGTGATGACAATGCAGTCTGTTGCGGCTATGCTTTGCCATGACGTGTCTGATTTCCATCTGCCAGCTCGGTTCAGATCAGGCAAGAGATGAACATTTTGCTGCTACGTACATACGTGAGCTGCTGTTGTTATCAGACACAAGTGTCCAGGTTGAGAGGAGATCCTCTCCTCTTGTCTCTTCAACTGCGCTGCTACGTGAGTTGCAGTGGTTGGAAACAAAACATATTCGCTCAAGTTGGCACGAAAAGTTTTTTCAAAAGATGAAGCGGACACAGGCAGGGGATCCTGCGGGCCTGTGTGCCAATATGATTTTTGTAGAAGTTGACCCTGAATTTTTAAAAAGGAAAGCAAAACGGGAAAGCCAAAACACTAGCACAGACAAAAGGCAAGTGCTTTCTGCTGATTTGCTTAAAGTCTGAGCCCCGTTAAGCTAGCTATCCTTTCATATTATTAATCTGCAACACCTAGTTAGCTTAGGTTTGTATGGAGCATCCACTTAGCTTAATCCATGCCTTGTTTATTACCTACTAGATCTTCCAATAAACCACTACAGATTAACTTGTGGTCACTAAGCGCCTGCGAGTCAGTAAAACTCAGCGTGCGGCCAGGAACATGATTGACCCGGCCCAACTTCTTCGTTGTGCATGCAGACGGAAGCTTGTTTCATCTGCATGAGTGCACTCATCATCGACAGCGAGATGCTGGCCGCGACGTGCGCACGCATCCCACCAAACCAGATCGCCGGATTGCCTTTCATTCGTGTGCAATCCAACGGTGCGTTTCTGCGCTGCAATGCAAGAGTAACTGATCCATGCAAGAATCCTCGCTCGGACGCCGGATGTAGCCACAGCTTTTGTGCAAAAATAAAGCTAGTCAGGTCAGGTATACGATGACGATGAGTGAGTGGCGAACATCTCGAGTGGGCGGAGTCGCGGAGAGAAGGAACGTGGGTGGCATCCAGGTAGGCGTAGCGGAGTGTGTCATCGAACAATTGGCAATTGGCAATTCTGCTATCTTCTGTTCTCCTTGCTGTTCTGCCACTGTGGTTGCGTCATCGTCGGCGGTGGTGTCGATCTCTGCGAGACTGCGTAGAATAACTGAATCTGTTCCCTGCCGGCAGAGAGAAATTTTGGCTGCGCCCCATTTGTGGCGTGGCGTGTAGTGGGCAGGAGCACCTGGATAAAGATCCGGTGGCGGACGTGGATTCGGCTATTTGCCATGCTCATGGCAACATTGCAGCCCAAAAATCTGAATCCTGAAATACTCCGCAGCGGCAAGTTGCGATGTGGATGCAGCACCTCGTTCTTCCGCCGCAGGAAAGTGCGATCGGGGATTGAAACATAGCGGCCAACCCTTGCTGCCTTTGACCTTGTAGCTAATGCGCGTTGCCTAACTGGGCCTGTCAAGTCATGGACCTGAACTCCGAAATGTTCTACTACCTCGCTGGGCTTTTGCCAAACAATGTGTCACCTAGCTGGGCTAAGAATTAGAATTAGAAACTTCTTTGGATGTCTAGCCAACTTTACCTATTTCTCTTGCTTTTACAACTTGCAACAAAGCCAATTTGATTCTAAATCCCTCAGTCCAAAAATAAATATCATTCTCGCATCATGAGAAGTCAAATACTTTTAACTTTAACCAAATATATATATAAGAATATATTTTATTTATAGCACATAAACAATATGATTAGACAGATCATTAAATCTATTTATATAATTAGCTTATTTTGAGATATAAATATTGTTAATATTTTCTATAAATATAATTAAATTTAAAAATATCTGACTCGCACAATGACTATGATAACACTTATTTTAGGGCAAACGGACTATAGTCTAGCAAGGTTCTTGTTACCGCCGCCAACAAAAACTTAGATGGCCTTGTCCAAAAACTAAGTATACCCTATCTATTTATCTATCTATATACACTATAAAAAAGAGCGAAGAAACTAAAAAAATATATCTCTTACCTTAAATCCTTCTAACCACACTTCAACCTTGGATTCTACATCTAACGCATCTAGTCAAATACTATTCATCCAAAGGGTGGACCAAAGCCTTTATCTACTTTACTCTTTCCGTTTTGGATTAAAATGCATTCTAGCTATTCTCAGATAAAATAAGAGATATAACAATAGACACATGTACCTCTCACTTCACTTCGTAATATAATTAAATCTAATCCGATTTGGCATGATTAAAGAGAGCAATCTAAGTTTTCTTATACAAAATAAGAAGAAAACAACAATCAGCCAATCACGCACTATTTTTATTAAGAAAAAATATCATGTTTTCCAAATACACTATATTTAAGGACATTAACCGAAAGCCAAAATGTACTTTAACGTAGGATGGAGGGAGTACACTATAAAAAATCTCTCTTACCTTGAATCCTTCTGTCACCTAACTGGAGAAACATTGTTGTTTGCTAAAGAACCAAATGGCTTGAGCCATATTTGTGTCAACATGTTTCTTACGGACCTCATGGTACGTTTCACCTCCAGCTTCCCTAATTATGTCCGCATAATAATAAAACATCATCGATAGATCATTCGGTTCACAACCAGCCGTCTCCCATTCTCCACTTCTAAAGAAACACGTTGACTATGAACCAGCGACTAATTTCAGGGAGGTGGTACGACAATCGGAGGAACAAGAATACAAGGCGTGGTGTACATACCGAGCGTGGGCGCTGAACTCCCTGGCCTTCTCCGCACTCGTCGCGCAGGACTGTTAGTATCTTAGAGCATTTCCACCTGATCTCTTATAATGCATTTTCTATAAGATGTGTTCCGAATAGTGATTATATAAGACTCAGTCTCATTCTTTTCTTTAGAGATAGAGGTGGGGGTTGTATTCTTTATTAAAAGAAATGATGCTTTTTTTAGGAGATTTTTTAAGAAAATTAGGTATAAAATATGAGATAGTAGATATGTTGCTTTTATCTCTTCAAAATACTACTTGGATATTTCTTTAGGGATAGAGGTGAGAGGATTGTCTTCTTTATTTAGAAGAAATTATGTTACTTTTAGAAGTTTTTTTCTTAAATCACAGGTATAGAAGATGAGATAGGAGATTTGTTGCTTTTATCTCTTAAAATACTACTCTTTTATACAGAGAAAAATAAAATATCTTGTAGAGATGCTCTTAGCTAAGCGATGCAATGTTCTCTCTTCTGTCTCTCTTCTGAACGCGGTAGCCACAATGAGACATATACATTCACATGGCTTTTGGCTTGGCCTTGGTTTCTTTCGTAGAATAAGCTTAGGGTTGTTATGTCTTCTGTTACGTTGCTATACATTAATAGCGTTCTCAGTTGAGCAATGATATCATCATCAAGGAAACTAATAATAAGAATATGTTAAAACAATGCTCCAAATAACGATGCTAAGATAATTTACCTAGCTAATCTAATCTAAATCAATCTAATTCTATCTAATCTAAACTATAAAAGAGTAAAGAAATTAACAAATGTGTCTTATCTTGAATCCTTCTACCCATCACCCATGCATCTATGTTTTTTCACCTTTAAAATTTTTCATCTAACGTATCTGGTTGATTACTATTTATGTGACGGGTGGACCTAGGTGTGGTACCGAAAGAGAGAAGAAGGCTTCATCTGTCTACGAAACTAGCCAAGTGATCCTGGAGAAGAAGGCTAACAACAGGCGCGTTCCGTGATTTGTGAGCAGTGAACACCCCGCTAAAAGCCTAAAACCCTGTTTCTCCTCTTGCCCCAAGCTGTAAATCCCCGGCGAGCGATGCGGCGGCTGCCGAAATCCCTCCTCCTCGCCTGCCTCTCCAGGCCCCTCCACCACCGCCCCCCGCTCCCGCTCTCGCTGCTCCACCCTTCGCCTCCCCGCCCACCGCGCCCGGGGCCCCGCCTCCTCCCCTTCTCCACTCAAACCCTAGCCCCGGTCCCTTCTCCTCCTCCGCCTGCGCCCGATGCGGCGTCGACGGCCGAGCCCCCCGCGGGCCTCGCGCTTCTGGAGTCCGCAGAGCGGCACGAGTCCGAGGGTGACCACCAGGAGGCCCTCGGCCTCGCCCTCAAGGCGCTCGCGCCGCTGCAGGCGTCCCACGGCGGGTGGTCGCTCCCCGTCGCGCGCGCGCTCCGCCTCGCGGGCGCCGCGGCCGCCCGCGCCGGCGGCCTCAGCGACGCGCTCGAGTCCCTCGGCGCCGCCGCGGAGATCGTCGACTACCTCGCCCCCGCGCGGCGCGAGGGGGTGGTGCCTAAGGAGGTGGCCGCGGTCGGCGCCGCCGTGTACGAGCAGCTGGCGCGCGCCAAGACGGCCATGGGGCACCGGTGGGACGCGGTGGGCGACCTCCAGCGCGCGCTGGACCTGAAGACCCGGTGCCTGGAGGGAGGGAGTGCGGAGCTTGGAGACACCTACAGGGACGTTGCCGAGGCCTATGCGGGCGTGCTGGACTTTGACAAGGCGTTGCCATTGTGTTCCAAGGCATTGGGGATTGCGGAGGGGCGGTTTGGTGAGGACTCGGCAGAAGTGGCTAAGGTCCGGCGACTTCTCATGGCTATCTATACTGGGTTGGGTCGCCATGACGAGGCTTTGGAGCAAATTGAGCTTGCAAGGATGGTATATGAGCGATTGGGATTGAATGTCGAGCATTCCCAGGCCGAAATTGATGGGGCTAATATCCGTATCTTGTTGGGGAGATCAGAGGAGGCGATGAATGGCATTAAGAGGGTGATGCAGCGGGCAGACAAGGAGAGCGAGGAGCGTGCACTGGCATATGTCACAATGGCAAAGATATTGATCTCCGAGGAGAGGGTTTCGGACTCGAAGCGGTGCTTGGAGATTGCCCGGGGGATCATCGACGCAAAGGATTCCATTGACCCTGGCCGGTTTGCTGAGGCGTATGCTGAGATGTCAATGTTGTACGAGTCGATGACACAGTTTGAAATGCCCTTGAGCGCGCTTGACATGTCTTTGAGCATGATGAAGAAAACGCTTGCATTTCTTGAGAGCGCCAAGGAGATGCATCACATTGAAGGCAGCATCTCAGCAAGAATGGGGTGGCTCCTCCTGCATACTCAAAAACCTGATGAGTCTGTTCCTTATCTTGAGAAAGCGGTTGATAGGTTGAAGAATTGCTTTGGACCACAGCACTTTGGGTTAGGCTTCGCTTATAAGAATCTGGGGCAGGCCTATCTTGAAATGGACCAACATCAATCAGCTGTGAAGTTCTACAGACTTGCAATTGATATTATTGAAGCTACATTTGGACCGACACATGAGGATACTATTGACACAAAACAGTCCCTTGCAAATGCATACGGACTGATGGGAAGGTAATTCATTCTGCATGCTTAGGTTTTGATGACTTGCATTGTTAATGTACCTCTTTGTGATGATATAGACATGCAATCTTAGTACTCAACTATTGCCTGTAAGTTAGTTCACAGCTAATATTAACTAGCTTACTATTATTTGGGTGCTGTTTGGATCCACTAACTAAAGGTGGACGCATTGACGAAACACTATTCTAGAATTGCATCCTTTCTGGGACGGAGGTAGTAGCTGTTAACTGAGTGCCCAGCTAACAATTAGCTGAGTCCGTTTGGATCCACCCCAGCTAATTTTTAGCAGCTAATAGTTACCTGGATGTATTCAGACAGGGCCAGCTTATCTGTTAAAAATAGAATGAGTGAATTGAGTTTAAAATTGCTAGGATGGTGATTAACTGATTAGATACAACCCTTTGTTATTTACGTACTTGTGAGGATGGATTTAACCCAATGAGAAATCTAATGTTCTAAGAAATGACCCACCGACCTAGAAACTAACGTCATTGCGATGCTGTAAATAATGCCTGTTGTTTTTACATTTTCTGATACTAGCGATGTTCTGTGGCAATGAATTCCCCTGTTTTAGTGCATGGATATAATAGAGCCTGGATGGTGCACCTGTGAATCTGTGATCCTAACTTCTTTGCCTATATTTTTGTAATTATAATCACTTTTATTTTGCTGTAAACACATTTTTGCATAGTGACACTCAGTGGCTTTATGCTTGATAATGTCAATATATACAACTGAATGCAACATTTGTTTTGTGGGAATGTGTAGCATGATGCCTTGTAGAGTAACTGCTTTCACAGCACAGATACTGTTTTGGTCATTTATACATTTCATAATTCATAATGCTACTCTGGTTGCAGCTACAAACTTGCTATAGAGTTTCAAGAACAAGTCATAGATGCCTACAGTAGGTGTGGCAGTGGTGCCTTTGAGGACCTCAGGGAAGCTAATAGGCTTTTAGAGCAGCTCAAGAAGAAGGCACAAGGACTGCCTCATGCAGTATTTCCTGCATATTCATTGCCGGTTCTACCCGAACATAATGATTAGTCATTCTCCACCAGTGCCAATTTAGATGAGTTACTGGTAAACTGTTACTTTACAAGTGACATCTCAAGTTTTTTTTTTATTTAGTGCCCTTTTCCTTCTTATATATATATTCTGTTACTTAGTTGTGGTAGCGTCATCTGCATGATCAGAATTGACGTGTTAAAATCTCTGTAATTTTGTTGCTGTTGATGCAAAAAGGCGTTGGATCTGCAAACACACCGGGCTAATACCCTAGTTCGATATCAAGACGTGCCAATCGATTTGACCTGTTAATTGACAAGGATGATAAATTTGAATAAAATCTGAACGAGACGACAGCGATACGTCCGAACGTCAAAGCTCAGATGATATTTGATAACTGTTGAACAGATCAGACGAGACGACAGCGATACGTCCGGACGTCAAAGCCTGAATCGTGCTCGGTAAACGCGGAACTTGCAAGGTCGTCGGAGATCAAGTTGATGCAGCCCGCCGATTCTTGAAAGAACTCGTTAAAAAGGAAAAGGTACTGGTGGAAGTCGTCGAAAAGTAGATTGCTTGAAAAGTAGATAAAAGTAATAGATTTGTTGTATTTGATATTGATCTTTTTTTTTACATTGTCTCTTGGTACATATTTATACCCTGGTACTATGAGTCATAAACAGACACGACAAAGTATTGCCTAAACAAGTCCCATCTCTAAGGAATAAAAAATAATGACTCGTACCAAGGTTGGACTTAAAAGTAAACTATTAAAATATTAGCATAAATATTGCCAGTTTCCTTATCCATTGCTTACGATGAAACCCCTATCGGCACGCTCCTCATCTCTGTAGATTCCATCGGCAAAACCTATCGATAATGATTCAGCTCTACTTTTCACGTTCTTCAGCTCTGTTTTCCATCGGTAACCATGCCTCTCTCTCCATCGGCAACAGCCCTCTGGCTTCATCGACAATGTACGAGATCAACATGTTCTTTATCGGTAATCATCCATCGGCAACTCAGAAGCAATACTGGAGAATAACCACTCCCTTGCCGATCGGCACAGTTTTCGGCTTATATTGACACGTGTCAAAAAACGGTGTCAACACATGCCCCCCAATTTCGGAGTATATAAAATACTTTTATGCGCTGAAATTTTCTCCAGATCATAATTGCCCAAACCGCTTGAACTTCTCCTCGAGAGTTGCGCGCGCGGTAGTGGAGATCCTGTACCAACAGGCCCATATAATGCTTTCTCCACCGCGGCCCATTCTTCATCTGCGATTCAAACCCTAGCTTTTCTCTCTCCAGCGGCGACATCAACAGGCGATCCTTCGACGAACTCGATCATTCGGCACTCTTGACGGTGATCCTTAGCCTCCACTAGCATTCTTTGCCTTCTCCATCTTCATCGCGGCCACGGCTATCCGTTTTGACGTCCCCAAGGTTAGTCTTCTTCTTTTGCCCGTCTTTTGACATTTCGTCTCTCCTTCTCCGCGCAGTTCATGACTCTTCCTTATTCCCAATTTTTAATCTCAGAAACTTTGCAATAATCTTCTCATTCCAACGCATCAGAATCACTTTACCTGCCTAGGCCCAATGGGAAATCCATACCCAACCGATATCATAAACGCAGAAACCAATCGAATCCCCTTTAGAACTCAGAATTTTGATTTGGGATTCTGGACTGATACCTTCCGATCCTGGCCAAAAACCACCAAGGGATGGAAAGATTGGTATTTGAGGGTCTCTAGGCCAATGGAGCTATATTGGGCGGAGCGTAAATTAGAACAATGCATCAGAATATCTATTGCCGATATGGAGAGGAATGAGTCTTTGTTAATTGCTGCCTCCTATTTCTGGTCGGATACCCTGAATGCCTTTATCTTTAAACATGGGCCAGCTTCTCCCACCCTTGCCGATGTGTACATGCTCACTGGCTTGGACATCTCCTCTGCCGATGACAACTCACTGTTCCAGCAAAAACCTGAGCATCGGCTGACCACCAGGAACATTGGCGGCTGGACTGGCTATATCAGCGAGTATAAGAAATCTGGTTCAGTCAGTCATAGGGAGCATTCGGCTTTTTTGAATATGTGGCTTGAGAAATTTATTTTCTGCGACAGAACAGTTGGACCGACCAACATGCACCTTCCTGCAGCAGAGCTATTGGCTAGTGGCGTCAGAATCCCACTGGGCCGATACCTTCTTGGCTCAGTCTACCATCTCCTTCACCAAGTATCACAAAGACTGCTGCAAGGCAAATCCATCGGCAATCTGGGGGGCCCTTGGTGGTTCATCAACATGTGGTTGAACGCCTATATGCACAAGTATTTCCACATTGATCTGTCCAGCAATTCCCTCGAAGTCTTCCTGAAGATTATCAACCCGGGGAAGAAGAATCGGCAACGCGCCCCCCCATCAACTTTGGAGAAGCTCTGGCAGTATTACAAGGGGCAGAGGCAAATAGAGTCCAGATCGGCAATCTCTTCCACAGATTCTACATCGGCATCCCCTCTGAGCTTCGGGCCTGGGTCCCGTATGTTGATGAAGCAACAAGATTCCCTCTTTCCTTTAACCTTACCGATGAGGCTTTGAACCAGGATGCCGACATTCTTAGCACAATAATCACCCCTCGTGCCATTCCGGTCAACATATTTGGAAGCGAGAAGAACATTAATCCCACATACGAGTTCTATTATCCATCGGCAGCACAAGACAATTAGCTTTTGGACAACTGCCCATCAACCTCTGTTTTGCCGATGTGATTAAACCGAGAGAGACTATTGCGAGCCGTGTGGATTGGCATAAGATTGTTACTCTCCTTCCCGATGCCGATACCTCTAATGTCGATCTAACTGATTGGGTACCGGCTTCTTTTGTCACCGAGTCCTTCAAACTATGGTGGCAAGAATGGAAAGAGCAGCTATTCTTTGCCTCTCCTCATTTTTATTGGAAACTCATTGATCCCGATCATGCCATCCCTGCCGATGCGGTAAGTCTGACCCTCTGTACCTCTTTCAACTCCCCTTTAATCCATCGGCAACTTAACCTCCTTTTTAACAGGTCGATGACCCAGTTCCAACATTAAGTAAGAGTGGTAAGGTCATACGGCTGCAGCCGATCTCCCCGGTATCCATCATCGGCCATAAAGCTCCCTCGCTAGATGCTCCAGTGGGCCGTGGTCGTACCAAGAAGAGCACCAAATCGGTCATATTTTTGGCACAGACATCTCAGGTAACACCTCACTTTCTTTTGCAGATGCCGATTGCTGTGATTTACCGATTTCACATTTCAGGGCGCGAGTTCTACACCACTAGAATCTTCATCGGTAATTCGCCCTTCGTCTCCACCTGCAGCGTCTTCGTCGCCCCACCTTGTTGTCCTTGATGACTCTCCAGAGGTATTCTTCATTCAAGTCTTGATTATTGGATCGGCACCTTTACTCATCTGTCTCTCTTGCAGCACCGAGTAATTGCATCGGCAACCGTCCCAAGTGTACCGACTCCTCAGCCATCCATTGCCGATGCCCCCCAGCCGTCCGATGCCGATATCTTACAGCACAAGCGTAAGGCTTCATCGGGCGAAGAATCACAATCCAAGCGGGCAAGACTTACACCATCTCCGTCGGCGTCCTTGCCTCGCCCGATATCGCCTGACGCATCTGTGCAGACTTCTTCATCAGCAATTGCTCTTCCATCGGCCATTGCACCCATACAAGGATCTTCATTGGCATCGGTGTCGCAGCAGCAACCAATTGAGGTACCAACACAAGAAACGTCATCGGTAATTGTACCTGAGGTTGTTTCTCCGAGCCAAAGGCGAGAGATTGCCTTGAAACAGGTGAGTTAACTCCCTTAGATAACCTTTAATACTTTGGGCTCTTCTGCTGACATCACCTTTTCCTTTTTAGGAGCAAGATTCCCCCGATAGTTTATTTTCCTTCTCTATTAGTGGGATTGTTCCCGATGATGAAGATTCTGAAGAAAGCTCTGCTCCAGCCCTTGGAGTTCTATCACCTGAAACCAAGTCAAAGCTGGAGACGCTATTATCATTGCTGCAACAGGAGACCTCTTTACTGATCCAGGATTCTGATTCTGCAAGAGCAACTTTTAAAGGAATTCGAGGTCATATTCCTGCCGATGTTGAGGAAGCACTTTTCCAAGCTGCACATCTGGAGAGCCGGCAGTTGCAGTATCAAAGGGCTGCCCAGCGGATTGCCGATAGAGCCACTCAGGAAAAACTCCAAGAGGACATGATGAAGCATAAGCAACTTGCCGATGAGAAGCACAAAGACATCGGTAAGCTAGAAGCCTCTTGTGCAGATCTGGAGGACAAGATTGCTCAGCTATCGGCAAGAAGAGAAGCCCTGCTAGCGGAGCTGAGACAGGTTGAAGGAGCCTTGGACGCAGCAAATCATGAGAAGGCCCAAATGCCCGAAGCTGTCAAGACTCTTCAGCAAGAAAGGGACAACCAAGTCGTCAAGACGCTAGCGCTCAAGAGGAAGATTAAGCCAATTGAAGGCAATGCCGATGAAGATGCAAAGATACTGGAGGAAGCTGACCAAATTCGTCTGCGTGCGATATCATCTATCCATTCATTGTTGAACTTGTAAACCTCCCTTTTCATCGGCAATGTGACGTATCGGAAATTTACAAAACTTTACATTAATGTAGTGCCGATACATTCTTTTTTGAACAAGCACTTTATCTATATATATATTTTTTATTGGCAAGTGCTAAGAATCTCATCGGCAATAGGAAAGCCATGTTGATGTCTGCCGATGGACCTTCACTTTTGTGCTTCAGCTGTCATATTTGAGTCTTTGCTCCACGGGAACTTTCCTCTTTGTGCTCACGTTGCATCTTCCTCTTTTGAGTCTTCGTTAGACCTTTAGGGCACCATTGAGGAAGCTTCGTCTTCCAGACAGGTTGATAAATTTTTACACTTAAACCTAGGCAATTTGTATCGGGATCCCTGCAGAGTATCGTTTCAGGGACTCCTGCATTGGTCATCTCCTCGAGCTCCTTTTGATTCATCAGCAAACAGTCAGCACGCTTGCCCAGCCTTTCATGTACACTGGTCCTGCCCCCCAGCCGATCATGTACCGATACCCCTTCTCTGATCGGCTTACCGATGTATCTGCTCCGATCACCATAGCGCAACCTTCTTTCTGCCCGATCGGTTCGATCATAACCATTGCACTCGGGGCAACTATCAACAGTAGGCAATTTAATGCCTTCTTCTCAACAATAGATGAAGAAGGGGCATCTCCAATGGTCTTTGTGCCGATGCCATGCTTCCCAACGCAACTCCTCTTGCCGATGCCGATAGTGGTTACTTGGAATTCTGTACGGAGCTGGTCTAGGAGGCCTTCTTGAACTACGGCTTGCTTCAACTATCTCTTTCCCCTTCAAGTCATCGGTAGTTGCTTGATTGCTAGGATCCACCGATGCTCTCCTCTTAGTGCTTACCGATGTCAACACTTTGGTCTTGTTTACGGCCTCTACTATGTTTGCTGGGAAAGGATGTTGATCAATCTTCATCGGCCTCTCAGCTTTAGAGTTGTCAAACTTGATCCTTCCAGATTCAATTGCTGATTGCAACTGCTATCTGAAAACCTTGCAGTCATTGGTACCGTGCGAAGTTGCATTATGCCATTTGCAGTACCTAATTTTCTTCAGTTCATCTGCCGATGGAATCACATGATTGGGTGATTGCTTGATTTGGCCCTCTTGAAGTAGCAGATCAAATATTCTATCGGCCTTTGTGACGTCAAACGTGAATTTCTCTAGCTCTTTCTGACCAAAAGGACACGATAAAGGTTTTTTACCTTTTACCCACTCAGCCAGGCCGATAGTTGGTTCTTCATCTGAATTTGATTCCTCTGCCTCTACGAAGGACACCTTCTTGTTCCAGCTCTTTCTATGTTCTGGAGCTTGAGCACTTTGATCAGAGACCCTCTGCACAATATGACTTAAACTTTCAAACTCCTGAGCATCGTATTTGTCCCTGAGATGCGGCAACAAACCCTGGAAAGCCAAACCAGCTAACTGGCGGTCATCAAGCACTAGGCTGTAGCACTTGTTCTTCTTCTGTACCGATTCGTCGCTTCGCTGTCTTAATTTCATTAAATCGGTAAGCTTCTTTTCATGGACACCAGCAAAGAAGTATTTATGAAATTGTCTTTCCAGATTGGTCCAAGTAAGAATAGAATTTGGTGGTAATGAGATGAACCACGCGAATGCCGATCCAGACAAAGAGGACGAGAATAATCGGATCCTTAGCTCGTCCCTGTTTGCTGCTTCCCCGCACTGGATGATGAATCGGTTGATGTGCTCCATCGTTGACGTATCATCTTGCCCAGAAAACTTAGTGAAATCTGGCACCTTGTACCGATTCGGAAAAGGAATTGAATCATAAGATGAAGGGTATGGAGTCCGATAAGAGTAAGTATCGATCTTGGGCTGAATCCCAAATTGTTCTTTCATCACTTCTGCAATCTTATCGGTCAAGAGTGCATCCTGATGTTGCCGATGCACTGGCTGGATCTCTACTAGAGGCGTTGGTTGATATGTTTCTACATACCCCTGTGGCACTTGGCTTGGATAAATCGGCATATTCACGGCACCAATCTGCGGAGTAAAGTTCATCGGCTGTTTTGCCGATGTTTGTTCCTGGAAAGTTGTCTGTGGACTATACCGTTGAGTCCCTATTGCTTGGTAGCTTGGTTGAATAGCAGGTTGCTGAATTGGCGCTTGCCCTGACCAATTGAGATTGTAACTCATCGGCACCTGGCTTGCCGATGGCTGATAGCTTGCAGACAATTGATGCTCTTGTATAGATAGATGATAGCCAGCATAATTGCCCTGAATTGCAGGTAGTCCAGACTGAGATATGAATGGTACTATGTGCTGCTCTGCAGTGGAAGCTCTCTGTTGAACTGGTGGGGGATTAGTCAATGGATTCGCATAAAATATCTGTTGCGGAGGCGCGTAGAATCCCATTGACGATGGCTGTATAGCAGGAGGTACAGTAGAATAATGTGGCACTTGAGCCACCGGCCGAATTGGAGTAGCCGATGTCATCGGACCCTTCCCTGCTATATCATGCACTTGAGGCAATCCAGAGTTGGCAGTAGATGGACCTAGAGGCATACCGTATCCCCACCAATTAGCAGCAGTTTGACTATGTTGACCTGAAGGACCTGACATTGCCGATGCCGATAGATCTGTGCTCAACTGAGTACTAGGCCTCTCCTGAGACGTTAGATCTGATCCTATCGGCGTGGCTTCAATGATGGATGGTCCTGATATAGCTGGAATAGGCGCTTCTATACTCTCAACGGCTGGAATTGCCGATGGAGTGCTGGTAGATGCCGATCCCGGCTGATGATATGCCGGCCCGACATACCCTGGTGCTTGCCCTTCTCTTAATGTTTGCACAACAACATTGTAAACAGTATTGGACAGCACGGTGGAGTGGTTGATCAAAGCTTGATTTAATGCAGAATTAACCATCTCCTGTAATTTACCAGGGTTGAAATCAAAGGTTACCTGCCGAGGCAACGACAGATCTTGCTTCTGGATGACTTCTCCTCCCCTATTCATGCTGAAAGACTTCAAGCAGAGCTGCCTGTAATCCTCCATAGCTTTTTCCATGGCTTGCCTCTGATCCTCCTTGAGCTCTGATTCTGATATCTCGATGATGTTTTCTGGAGTGATATCGGTAGTATTCTTCATGATAAATCTGTTGATTTGGTCCCACCGGGCGTGCCAAAAGATGTGTTGATGCAAAAAGGCGTTGGATCTGCAAACACACCAGGCTAATACCCTAGTTCGATATCAAGGCGTGCCAGTCGATTTGACCTGTTAATCGACAAGGATGATAAATTTGAATAAAATCTGAACGAGACGACAGCGATACGCCCGGACGTCAAAGCTCAGATGATATTCGATAACTGTTGAACAGATCAGACAAGACGACAGCGATACGTCCGGACGTCAAAGCCTGAATCGTGCTCGGTAAACGCGAAACCTGCAAGGTCGCCGGAGATCAAGTTGATGCAGCCCGCCGATTCTTGAAAGAACTCGTTGAAAAGGAAAAGGTACTGGTGACGAAGTCGTCGAAAAGTAGATTGCTTAAAAAGTAGATAAAAGTAATAGATTTGTTGTATTTGATATTGATCTTTTTTTTACATTGCCTCTTGGTACATATTTATACCCTGGTACTATGAGTCCTAAACAGACACGACAAAGTATTGCCTAAACAAGTCTCATCTCTAAGGAATAAAAAATAATGACTCGTACCAAGGTCGGACTCAAAAGTAAACTATTAAAATATTGGCATAAATATTGCCAGTTTCCTTATCCATTGCTTACGATGAAACCCATATCGGCACGCTCCTCATCTCTGTAGATTCCATCGGCAAAACCTATCGATAATGATTCAGCTCTACTTTTCACGTTCTTCAGCTCTGCTTTTCATCGGCAACCATGCCTCTCTCTCCATCGGCAACAGCCCTCTGGCTTCATCGGCAATGTACGAGATCAACATGTCCTTTATCGGTAATCATCCATCGGCAACTCAGAAGCAATACTGGAGAATAACCACTCCCTTGCCGATCGGCACAGTTTTCGGCTTATATTGGCACGTGTCAAAAAACGGTGTCAACAGTTGCTTCATGGTAATGAAATTTGGGTTTCTCATTATAAAAAAATGTTATAATTTTGGTGCTGAATGGTAATGAAATTTAGGTTTCTCATTATATAGAAAAATGTTTTGATGCTAGATTCCCCAGCCTGGTAACCAGGTCCGTAGCCTATCACATAAGACGTTTCATAGTTTAAGACCTCAAAATTCCCTTTCAGTCATGCACAAGGATGAGAATCCTTCTGAAGAATTCAATCCTTGTTCGGAATGTGGGATTTTTTTTTTACCTCTTTCTGTGTTTTTATGTGAAATTGAACTGATTTCTGTGAATTCCCTGCATTCCAAATGGACCCTTAATACATCTACAGAGATTCTATTTTAGGCATCTGGAAAATTACGTTTTGGTTTTCAGAGTTCCAGATTATGTGTGCAGCTGCTCTTCAGGCAGGATTTCTCATCTTATTTTGAGATTAATTCTGCAGGGTTTAAATGACTAACCATTATCTTATAAAAGTTCCCTGCGCTTACTATTCTGATTTTCTGATGCTGTTTGTATAGCCAATGGTTCGGTCAGTAAATGGATGCTTGTCTTTCTCTTTACTTTGATTTCGATTTCATTATTCTCTTCGTGTGGCATTCAGAGATTGTTTGCCTGTGATTGCATTTTCTGCGTATCTACACGAGGACATTATTACATACTCCAACTGCAAACTGAATGTTGCTCAGCTTGCTAAAGTATGACCTGAAGTTTTAGCATCCCAGTTGAACTGATTCAGAAAGCTCATGAGTCCATCCTATTCCAGTGGCTGATGGTCCCTCGATCACTAATCACTAAGCATGCCATGGCTGAAGTTCTATTGGCAGCTTGGTGATGATGTTTTCACCTGGACAGTTAGACTATTTTTTACTTTCGAGTAACATCCAAACATCATCTTTTTATTTCTTCCATTATGATGTTGACCAGTATTGGTTCTCAAGCAACCAGTTTTCATCTGTGTTTTGAGTGCCCTTTCAGTATTGTCCTGCTGGAACATCCTTTCCATTCACTGGAACTCGAATCTTCAACCTTTGGACATGATCATTCAAGCAAGAACAGTTTCTAGTAGTCACATCTTCAGAGATCTTCATCACAGCGTACTGGGCAATATGGAATGCTAGAATGGGATTATTTTTTACAATAGAGCAAGCACTTTAGCTTGTTGGAAATTAGCCTTTAAGGAGGACCTTGGTTTGGTGTGTATCAAAGCCAAGCAAAGCATAGAAACTCCTCTTTCTTTGTGGCGAGAGAGTCTCTGTTAATCTTTGCTCCTTTTTTTTTTCCTTTGGGCTTTACAAGACATGTAAAATGTACATATCTTTTTTCACTATATATATAAAAAACAGAAGGGGACTAACCTACCACTCCTTCCAGAAAAAAGGTGGCGAAGTTAATGGACCTAGTATATTGGCATATTGCATATCATGGACACCAAAACAGCAAATCTGCACATTTCTGAGAAGATCCTGCACTGACATTAAATACAATAAATTCAATCTTGACCTGTTTTGGAATGTGTCGATCTTGATGTATTTTTGTCAGGTAGGTACATAATGTGAATAAAGATAAAGACTGCAGTATTGTTTAGCCATGCAATCCTGCTACCTTCAGTTTATTCGTTTGATGGCAACTGGATGCATATGTTTGGCAATTTGGAAGCTTGAGAAACATCAATTCAGTAACGTCACTGAAGTGGGACCGTGGACAGTTGCTAACGCATTCTGCACTGCTACATTTTCATGATTATGTTTGTCATCAATTCAGTTATCTTGTGGCAACATTCTGATGTGTTGCATCACATTGAAAACAGAGCTCATAAACCTTACTCTGAAGGGACTAGCCAAAATACTGACTGCTACATTTCCTCCCAGGTGCTAATTGGTCTCAGTCAATCTGGTTGTGGTTTGCCGGTTGCGAGTTAATGTTTGCATTGGTCGGTCGATGGTCACACATGTTGGCAGGCAGGACTCAGGAGGGTGATGGAGGCTGGCAGATGAAAGACGTTCAGAAGAGTGTGTTATCGGCTGGAATCCCAATGGTATGTTTCTGTTCATGAGCTCATCAGTCTGCAGGCTGTGGTCATGCATGGGTGTCCTGAGCTCCTCAATATGCATCAGAGATGGCTGTACTGATAGTTAATGGTGCCAGCTGCGGCAGCGCTGGTTGACCGTTCAGTAAAATCAGACATCCCCAGAGATCACTGCATCAATCATGTTCTCTAACTTCCAGTACCCCCTACAATGGTGCAAGCTGCTTGGCACTTTCACTGCATCCATCATTTTGTTGCCTCAACAGTTGGATGCCCTCAGAGGTTGGCAGAATGCAGAAATACACATTTTTGTCATCTGTTTTCCAGTCGACATTGATTGCCGGTTTGCATATGAGTGCATTGAACTACTACTCCATTTGGTGATGGATAGCGAGGGTTGGATGTGATGTGATTCCTCCTTAACATGGCTGCCCCATTCGTCCTTAATGCATTGGATATCACCACCCCAGTGGCAGTGGAGGAAAGCAGGAAACTGGGTATGCTACTGGATCACAACCCTGCCTGTTTTTGTGCAGGTTCATCAGTGGCTGCAGAATTTCCTTGATTCCTCAGCTGTGCTACTGGATTACTAAAAACTCATGGGCGTGGCTATCTCATTGCTAGAGAAATGTCTCCACCACTCCACTGTATTTCTGCTACCTTGGACCAAGTCTTGTGAGGTTTGTCAAGTATACTACTTTTGCTGCCTTGGGGTAAGAGATTTGTTTGATTGTTTCTGACACCCCCGAGGCCCCAACTGACTGATTGATGGTTGTTCTCTTTCCATGGTCACGCACAGTTGCGATTCAGCCATCGTCAGGCCCAGGCCCTTAAGTGGAGCGTGAGGTCGTCATGTATCTGTCTGGTCGTCTATATGCTGGTGTTTGGAAATGGACATCAAGCAGCCCTCTCCCTCTGGTCCCCTTTTGCATCGTTTGTCAGTACATCCGTAAGCGTTCAGTGCTGTTCGTAGCCCCAGTTACCGGCCGTGGCTTGTTAATTTGGTGTGGAAAATTCCAAATCTGTTAAAAGATCTCAAAACTATGAGGACAATAATCCACTACTGAACTCCTTCAGATACCAACTAGTGAACTCCTTCAGGCAAACTTCAGATACCTACTACTAGTGAACTCCTCCTCTTACCATGTTACTGTAAACAGCAAGTGTAGTAAGTAGAGTACAATCCACAATCCAGGTGCTTGTCTGCTAGTAAATGTCACTGCTGAAACTGTAGCCGCAACTGATTAGTACCAGCAGTGTAGCTGTCCTTCGCTCATGCTGCGCTATCTGAGGGAGGGTGTTAGACACGAGCTATATCAGCAGCGGCCAACGCTGAACCCGCAATCGTTGCTATATAGTGGTCAATATTGTTTCCTTGCAGGCAGATTCTACAGTGGCGAAGATCATAACACGCACGTCCATTGGCTTACTCTCTTTCATGAGGCGTACCTGCCAAGGGTTTTCATGATAGCAAACGACAATCTGTTTGCTGAGAGAGGCTGTGGTAAGCTCATGCATAAGCTACAGGAAAGACAGCGATGAAACATGTCCCAGCGGCAACCTCCAAGATCCTCTCGTCGGCTGCCCAACTGTCAGGAAATCTAGTCGCCTTGTGACTTGTTGGGGACAAAGTTGTATATCCGTATGGCCTTGTTCTGCATGTGACGGTGTCGCCATGTTGGTGCATGGCATATTTGGTGCACATCTGGGAGAGCATGGCTTTCTTTTCCAGTGTACGTGTTGCTGATTTTAATTACTTACTATCTGGGTCATATTTGGATAAGTGGGATATGAAATTTTGAATCCAAAAACAGAGCGTGCTGTAGAATCACAATGATTTTTGGACACAAATCTTCTTTCTTTATTCTTTATCCAAATAGTTCTATTTGGCTAATGGTTTCTACGTCTGAGAATCTGGTTGATGTTATTTTATTATGAGAGAAAAACATTTCACAATGACTGATACAGTTCAAGTGGGAAGCCATTTTGATAGTTTTCTCCACCACCTGGCCCCCACCACCCACACAGGTCTTTCTTCATAAAAGAGGTGCTGTCCGGTTGTTACTCCAAAGATGCAGTGTTCCCAAACCAAGGAAATCCATGCTCCAGAGCCATCGTTCCACAAGAGCAGAGATGAGAGCGCACGCCTATGGCTATGCCTAGGAGGCTAGGCGTGTAGCAGCATAATATGCACCTGCAAGCCGTCACCATCGATGCTCGATGCGACGCAATGCTTGGCGGATTAGATTAGGTAGAGGTAGGGGTCCCGACGGACGGACGGACGGACGAAGGAGAAGCTAGCAAGCGGAAGCACCCAATCCCAGACGTGCAGAGCGCCCCCATGTCTTTACCCGTGCAGCGTCGCGCGAAACGCTGCGCTGCCGATTCGCGCGCAATTATTCCGGTTGGGGTTGGTTCGCTAGTTCCCCGTCCCCTTCCCCCCTGGACCGACCCTGGTCCCCTCGGCGGAACATCGCCGGTGACACATCGATGCCGCCGCGCTGCCGCCGCACCCGAAAGCACGCACCAACGTTGACACCCCACCCGCCATTAGCCCGGCCGGCCGATCCTTAATGATTGGGCCAGCTAACCAAATCTACCCGCGAACGAAGCAAAAGGACACCGTGCGTCCTGCCTGCCTGTCCCGTATCGTCGCTTAATTGCGTGTGTAAAAAATAAACTTTCTGCTGGATTCGGTCGCCTGCTCAAAGAAAGCGAGAATGTCGTAGCGATTTCAATGTACGCACGTCGAGCGACGAGCGGGGGGAGAAAAGAAGGCTCTCGCGCATTATCCTTCACTTTTTCAAATTATAAGTCGGTCCATCTATTTTGCTATATATGTATTTAGACATGCAGAGTATTAATTGCTTGGATAGATATATAATAAAATAAATATATCAAAAGAAATTAAAATAAGTTATAATTTAAAACAAATGAAGTATACCATAGCTAACATATGGAACTTCTAAGTGGCGAGACTATAGTGCAGTGAGTAATGCTGATGACTTTTGTTACATATTATATACACTCCTGCCCTCAAAATACTTTACTTCAGGTGCTTTTTTAGATTCATAGCGGATAGAGTAGCTGACATGTAATTAAGACTTCTTAGTGACACGACAACAAAGGATGGTAGGGCACGACGAAGGCACAAAGAACGTTGCGACACACGTGTCCCATGAGTCATCTCTTTACTTTTCTTTCTACCCCAAATCAACAATGGCACAAATATGGCAGGAGCCGATCCGTCAAGGGGAATGTGGAGGACTCAACCGCACACTCCGTTGAAGTAGTGGTGGCCTACACCGTTGCCAACGGTAGCGCACGCGAGCTCAAACTTCTACTCTGCCATGCTAGCTGCTAATCTCTATATACCATGTCAAATTTACTGATCAAACGAAATGAATTGTACTTGCAGTGAATCACTTTGACTCAAAAGTTTAATTTAAGCACAAAGCAAATGGATGTGGACCTGTGTGGTGAACCACTTCAAAAGTTTATACTCCAAAGACCCATAAATAAACTAGTTGATGGACCTAATTGGAACCCTATAAAATTAATGAACCTCTAGCGCACCTAATCAAACGGCATTTTAAACGTGCCAAGGTAGCTAGGCGTCACAGGAGAAAAAAAAAGATGAAATGCGACATGTAGAGACGTAACAGTGGTAGTACGTACGCATCACATGAGACGACGAGGTCTCGGTGCGCTCCCCACACGATGCATGAAATTCACTGGGCCGGCAGCGGGCACAGGACCATCGAGAGGACGGTTCCCCGGTACGGTCCCGGCGGCTGAGCTGCCATTGCCCCGCCCCATGCCTTGGCGCACGCGGACATGCACGGAACCGTCGCAAAACACGGGAGGCACCGGCGCGCCGCGGGCGCCCCATGACCCTGTCGATGGATGGATCGAGCTGGTTCGCGTCTAGGCACGTCCATTTCGGCGTACGAACCCCGCAAAGCGAAGCGGAAGCGCGCACATGGCCGGTGCCCGGTGGTGCGGGCGCGACGGCCCCCGCCCACCAGCAGCCGGCCGTGCGTGGCCACTAGCGCGCGCGCGCACGGCACACGAGCCCAGGGGCTGCCTGCCGCGCGACACCCGCATGCTCGCCGCGCTGGCCTACGCCTACGTCCCCGATTTAGGCTAGGTCCCCCAGCGCGCATGTCGTAAGCTCTCGGCAGGCAGCGAGCGAACGAGCTTTTCGCCCCGGAAATGTCCAATCCGCGGCTTAGCTGCTGCCTGGCCGTGCACTGGGGTTGGGTTGGCTCACCAAACGCCAGTGTGTTGATGATGGCTCTGGCTGATCCATCTGGTGAGAAAAACAAATCGATCCTTCGTCTTGTACCATCGTACGCCTCGGCGTCCGTCCGTCCTGGAATGATGCGGCGAGCTGGCTGCCGGCCGCCCGCCCGGGCTCACGGCCGACCGACGTCGCCGTCGTCCGCCCTGGACGACCAACAATGCCATCATGAAGACGGTTAGGAAACGGATTCCCACCTTGTTTATTGTTGAAAAATGCTCGCTCTCTACAACAATAATGAAACGGCAGAACCCCTGCTAAATTTGGCTCAAAAAATAGGGAAAAAGGCCCTGTGGTCTGTGGAGGGGGTAAAAAGAAAATGCTGAAATGCATTTCAGCCAACCAAAACCGCGAGCATGATCCGTCAGAAAAGAGACCTGCAAACCTGTCTCCGGGAACCAGAAAACAGGCAAGAAAGAGACTCGCGATCGCAATATGGTACGCCCAGCGCAGCAGGGCAGCCGTGGCGTTACGTTCCTCGTCATCGGGCACAAAAAGCCACGCGCGCGCGCGTCGTCGTAAAATATAATTTTTTGGCCGTCACAGCTACGTAGTAGCGCCTAGTACTAGTAGTAGTGAAAAAGAATAAAATAAAAAAGAAAGAATTGACCACGACAATCTACAGTGCTAGTATCAGGTAGCAGCCAGCAGGGTGTTCTGACTGCACGGCCATGGCATCCGCGGATCATGAATGCACGGACGGATCGCGCTCGCGCACTTGCCTTTGCGACGTGGCGAGGAGCTCCTGGATGGACACGTAGAGGTGCTTGCCGCAGGAGGAGTCGTCCAGGGACAAGGACCGCCGCAACGGCTGCACCACCGCGAACTCCGCGTCCGTCGTCTTCCTCGTGTCGATGGCCTCGTCGCCGACGCTCTCCGCCTTGCTGCGCTGCTGCTGCTGCTGCTGCTTCGGCGGCGGGTGCCGGGGGCCTCTGGCACCGGCGGTGGCGGGACGAGCGCCCGCCGTCGTCGTCGTCCCGTGGCTGCTGAACCACCTCTCGTGGTCCCCTCGCACCTCGATCACAATGCTGTCGCCGGCGAGCGCGTCGTCGCGGCGCATGGGGAGGCCCGTCGAAACCGCGGTCGCCGCCAGGGCGCGGCGCGCCGACGGGAGCGCCGGCAGCGAGACGTCGCTGCGGCAGAAGGGGCAGCGCGCGCTGCCCTGCAGCCACGTGTCGATGCAGTCGATGTGGAAGGCGTGGGAGCAGTTGGGCAGCAGCCGGACGCGCTCCCGCTCCTCGAACTCGCTCAGGCACACGGCGCACTCCGACACGGATATCCTCGGCGCCACGCCGCCGCAGGCGCCGGCGTCGCAGGCCGCGGCCGTGAACTTGACGACGGGTAGCATGCGGATGAGCGGCAGGCCCAGGCCCTCGGTCGCCGAGGGGCGGCTTGCGACGGACGACGCCTCGTCCCGGCCGTCGCCGCCGATGCCGCCGGGCCCCCGCGCGCGCCGGTGCCACGGCGGGTGGCGCGACCACACGGCGCGCAGCAGCTGGCACTTGGTGACGAACGCGTAGTAGCTGGCGAGGAGCGCGAACGCCGCGAGGATGCCCACGACGGTGATGATCACCATGGTGGCGCTCGCGCTGGACGACGACGGCGGCGGCGGCGAGGGAGAGGACGACGAGCTGCTGGAGGCGAACGGTGGTGGCGGAGGATCCATTTCTAGCTATAGTCCTGGCCAAGATATCAAGGCTACTAGCCCCGGAACAGTTGAGAGCAGAGAAGCAGCTAGCGTACAGGCCCGGGCGGGGAGAGAAAGCAAAGCTTGTGAGAGAGACGTCGAGCGGCGACGTAGCAGTGACAGCCAACAGATGGGATGACGGGCACCGCTATTATACCAAGCGACCAGGCTTGTGCGTCAGCAGTGCAGCTGATGCCGAGAGGGTTTCGAACTTGATAGCATCAAAGGATAAAAAGGGACGCCAACGCCTTGGGCAGCCAACTTCTTCTCTCTCTTTCTCCTATTTGTGGCTTCAGTTCAGGCTTGTGCACTGCCTAACCGGTCGGTGGTTATGCCGGAGGTTGAGTGCTTGATAAGCTACCGGTCGAGATCCTGACCATCCGTTCGCCATCCGACGACGTGATTGAGCTCGATCGAGCGAGTCTGATGAGATCCCAAACCACAAACCACAAACCACAAACCTTAAGCGAAATAGAACAGGTGATGGATAGTGAATGATAGACAACTCCTATACAGTAGTAGGCGATGCAGGCGGTGACTTGCCGAGTATGCCGAGTCATTCGGGCATTGACATCTGCGTCCGTGTGCTACGGCAGCAGCCGCCTCCAGCAGGAGTCGCAGGGCAGTTGTCGACGGCGAAAAGACGTGCCTCTGCTGGGTCGCACGCACGCCTGCCAATTGGCCTAGCACTCCGTCCACCTCGTACACGCCCGTGCAGGAAGCAGGAGTTACTCCCCGGTCTGCTCTGTAGAAACGGCGAAGGTTCGGCGATCGCGGTGTGCAGCAGCAGTCCTGCTCCTAACCTCGACGTCCGTGCACTTGTTTTCTTCTGCTCTCCGTTTCTTCAACTGCTCCGGCTCCCTTTTTTCTCCCGTAGGCCATACTTGCATTGCATATACTGTACACACGAAAGGAAAAGACCGTGCGTGCGTTCCTGCCGTGCGCCCAGCCCCAAAATGAATGCGGCGCTCCTGTCTATATTACATATGCTGCTGATGATAGGCGTCATAGCGTGAGACGGACGGTCCGGACATGAGCAGTGCTTTACTTGGTACTGCCCATCAGCCCATGCCATGCCATGCCATGCGGCCGAGGAGACGGCACGGGAGCTAAACAACAGAGGCCAAAATCATTGTCCCCCGCGGCATCAGCGGAAGCAGGCAGGCAGCAGCGACTAGCGACAGCAAAACTAGCAAGGCTCCTTCCTTTCCTAGTTCCTACTTCGAGTGTAGAGCCCCCCTCCCTCCCCGCTGGCCTCTTCTGTTCTGTTGTGTTGTGTTCGGGGCACCGTGTCTCGTTCGCCGTCCATTTCACGTCCTCGTCCTCCCGCACAGCGCTTGCACTGTGGGTCTGTGGGCTGTGGCGGTGGCGGCCTCGTTTCGTTGGTCGGGGGCGGTTAAAAGGAAGAAAAAAGGGGCAGCGAGCGGGCCACACGTCCATGCGGCTGTGTCCGGCGCCGGCCGTGGATCGCCGCGACAGCCCAACAGTGCCTCAACAGGAGTGCGGCCTGCTCGGCTCGGCCTCGGGCCTCCTGCCTCCGGACCGCGTTGGAGAAGGCCCGGACGGTGCGGTGCGCCGGTGCCACTGTGTGAGCGTTTTTTACGCGCTAGGGGGCCGTCTGTAAAAGTGCGCGGCTCGTAAAAGCTGCTGGACGGCGAAAGCTCATGGGACCATCGGGCTCTGGCAAAACAACTCTGCTCAATGTGCTAGCAGGGCAGCTCGCGGCATCGTCTTCCTTGCACCTTTCCGGGTTTCTGTATGTCAACGGTCGGCCTATCCCGAACGGTGAATACAAGTAAGTTGTATTCATCATGCTGCTGGGGTCTTACTTCTGCTCTTGTTTCTGAAAAAGGAGCTGATGACTGTCTCCTTGTGCAGGATTGCTTTTGTCAGGCAGGAAGACCTGTTCTTCTCACAGCTTACCGTGCGGGAGACGCTCTCGCTTGCTGCTGAGCTCCAGCTTCCTGACTTGTGGGCTCCACTGCTGAGCTCTAGCTTCCTGACAATCCGCCGCCCAGAAGCTTTTGCCGGCCGCGCACTTTTGCAGGCGACCCTCTGGCGCGTAAAAAACGCCTGCTCCGAGGCCCGCCAGCAAAAGAGGCGCGCACTTTTGCAGGCGGCCCCCTCGCCACCAAAAAAAAGCCGGTACCGGCGGCGGCCGGCCCTGTGCCACGTCACATATAACGCCCACCGTGGACGACTAGTTCTGTCATATTTCGAAACAAAAAATTAAAATTATAAAAAAAAATTTAAAAAAAATTAAAAATAAAAAAAAATCGTGCCGCACTGCCGCCCGGTGGTGTGGTAGAGCCGGGAGCATGTAACAGCAAAGGACGTCGCGAATGACATCGACGGCGGATGGGACGTGACGAGCGCCCGAGGCCGGACAGAATTCCGTGCAAGTTGCTCCGCTTTACTGACCCCGGCCCTCTTCCCGGACAGAATTCCGATTTGTCCAGAGAGCCCCAACAGGTTCCAGAGTTGCTTGGCAACGGCAAGCTTACACTGAAGAAAAGACGGCCTCCGTCGGAACGGAACCCGGTCTTGGCGTCTCTCGCGTCGGGGTGCCCGTGCGTGCAGGTGGTGGTAGTAGTAGTAATAATAGTAACAGTAATAATAGTAATAATAATAATAGTAATAATAATAATAGTAATGATGATGATGATGATGATGCGATCGGAGATCATCTCTTGCGGTGCGTGGTGGTGGACTCGGCTCGTTTTGTAGTGGGCCGGTGCGCTGGGCCTTTTCGTCTCCACGCCGCCGCCTCTCGTTTCCCCGTAGCGGGCACGAAAGCACAATCCGTCGACTGCTTCCCCTCATCCCAATTCCCAATCAATCCGCCGCGTAGCGCCACAGCTAGCTAGGGTTTCGTCGCATCAGCCAAGCTAGCCCTCGTCGATCCATCCATGGCGTCCGAGGGCGACAACAAGAAGATCATCCTGAGGAGCTCCGACTCCGAGAAAGTTCGAGGTGGAGAAGGCGGTGGCCATGGAGTCGTGGACCATCCGCCGCGTGATCGAGGACGGCATCCCGCTTTCCCTCGTCAACTCGAAGATCCTCTCCAAGGTCATCGACTACTGCAAAAAGCTCGTCCATGCCGCCGCCAAGCCTGCGGATGCCAACGCCGCCGGCGAGGACCTCAAGAAGTGGGTCGCGGAGTTCGTCAAGGTGGAGCCGGCTACGCTCATCAACCTCATCGTGGTCGGTAACCCCTTCCTTCTTCCTCGTGTTTGTTTCCCCTCTCTCTCGCAGATTCGATTACTTTAGGTCTACTACTACTGCCTTGTCTTATATTGACTGGTTGGTTATCCAATACTTAGATTGATTGGTTATCCAATACTTAGATTGATTGATTGGTTATTCAGTAGATGGGACTGATTGTGCGGTGCTGGATGTATAATAACTAATACGGTTCTATGTAATGAGTGCTAATCAATCCTTTTTTATATGTCAGTACAACAGTATTGCTATTTGATTAACAACGCAGTAATAACTCTCTCTGCTAGCTTCAGTTGGCGACGATATGTTCGCTATGTTTGTATTCTGTAGTATTGATTGGACATTAGATTTATTACCTTACCCTTTAGGCGGAGATAATTGTTTTCACACATGAATGTAGCTGTACATAAAATTGTTTGATTTTCATCGTGTATGAAAGTTGCATAGCTTGTTTTCATCTAACATCTGTAATAGCTTCCTCTGGGATGTGTTAACATCTAACATCTGTATGAAAGTTGCATAGCTTGTTTTCATCGTGTATATAGCACCTTATCCAGTGTGTGTGCTTGCTGACACATTGGGTGCATGAGCAACATTTTCAGACTGCCAACTATCTGAACATCAAGGGATTGCTGGACGTAACCTGCCAGACGGTGGCTGACATGATCAAGGGCAAGACTCCAGAGGAGATCAGCAAGACATTCAACATCAAGATCGACTTCACCCGGGGTGGGGGGGGGTGGGGGTGGTGGGGGGTATCCACTGGTAGAACCAGTGGTCGACTTCACCCAAGAGGGGGGGGGGGGATCCACTGGTAGAACCAGTGGACCTTCGAGTGATGGTCTTCCTTGGTGGTGGTGATGGGGTGCTTCTTAGAAGAAAGATGGGTCCTGCACCACGCTCTCCAATGATATTAGTGATAGACTACTTACTAAATATATGGTCGTAATGTTTGTATGCCTTTTGGAGGTGGGTCTGGAGTTATTATTAGTTAATATAATAATAATCAAGGATCTTATGATGATTTGCCTCCATTGCTAGTATCTTGATGAGTTGCCCTTGTGCTACATATGTTGTAATGGGAACAAAATATTGTCATGATGTTTTTTAAAATTGCATTATTACCAACCAAAAACGATCATATCATTACCAAAAATGATTATTTGAATGTGATGTTTACAGCATTCCGTTTGTAGCCAACTAGTATTGGGGGGCGCGCGCCCTGTGCCCCCATGCGGTAGCCAATGTGAGGAAACATGATGCTGAGTATGGGTGGATTGCTGGTTAAATCGAGTACGGCTGTAACATGTGTAGGGAGAAGTTGAAACATGGAACATATAAGTAAACAACACGTGCTAAGCTAAAGCATTAGTATGCTTACGATGGTCAGTTAGGTTCGGTAGAGCCATATAGGTTGTACAATGAACAACTGCAGCAGGTCTATATATACAATAATAACGATAGCAAGTTGTCAGATAGTGGTATAATATACATATTTACATACATTTGTACAACACTGTAAGCATTTCGTGAAGATCCATTTAATTCATTAGGAACCATTTACTTCATTAGGAACCAGGTTGCAGTCTTTCTTGCTGTAGCAGGTTGTCTCTGATATTTCTGATGAGCACAGAGTATTTCATTGATCTGCTAAGTCGATCCAGTTCCATCAGTCGGGGCCTCTGTTGGTGTTTGTCTCTAATGTTGTGGATATGTAACGATTCTGCAAGTGTAAGCACGAAGTATATTTAAATGGCTGAAATAGATGCTGACATCCTCTAGTTTAATGTTTCAAGCTAAAGATTCATGGCAGAAAGAAAAGTTGAGACAATTTGGACTTCGACCATTGACCATTTGCAGTGTGATTGCTGAACAATCAGAACTTAATTAGAAAAAATTGTAATTCGATCGAAATGAATACAACTAAGCACTCTAAAAAAATTTGGGCGTCTATGCAAATTAACCGGCATTTTATGAATGCCATTTACTTCATGTTCTGGATGTTGTTTATGTTAAGGGAATTGGTTCGAAAACATCTGTCAGCACAATGCCCAAGTACAAATAATAAATTCATTTTAGGGGATGAAACTACATTGGACTGTAAATTTTGGGCTTCTAATAGGATGGTGGGTCCTGAGTACCTCTCAGTGTGGCCACATTATAAATCTTGGAACATTACAACATGAAAATGGGAACTATCAGATTTAGTGATACCAACTATCAAAAATTTGCAAGAGAACATAGAGTGAAAAGTTCCTACAACTTAAGTCTGACATGGGTTTGGAGCAAGCACTATTCAAACTCACAAGAGGCAGCAAAATATAGATAATGAATTGCAGTTGCCTCCAGTTTCAATGTACTTTTTGCAGAAAAGAAGCTTGCTAGTAACATTGAAATAACCTCTGCAAGCTAAGTATGTGTTGTCACATGCCTTTATGAAATTAAATTTTAGTTTGGCAAGAACTTGTGCACTTAAAACTTTTCTGAGGTAATTGTAAAGGACCTAGTGGCATACCTTGTTTTGTTCATAGTACAGAGATTCATTCTGAATTCTAGTGTGGTATTCTTCTATGGCAGTGGAGTTGAATCTAGAACATCAGCAGTTGCCTCAGTGAATTCAGGATGGTAGGATAGGAACCCTTCGCGTGTTTGCTGGATATTGTCTTTGATGCTAGAGATGCATTGCGCCCATGCAGGAAAATAAATGCCGGTGTCCTGGTGGTCTGATTTTTGGAAAGAGGTTGGCTGTAACCATGATGAGCAAGTAAAATACATGTACCTCCATACATATTACATTGCCAGATAGAAATATAAATAACAATGTGAGCAGCTTGACCAAAATAGTAAATAATAATTTAAATAACAGTGTGAGCATGAGAAATATATGTATATATTTTCAATAATGCTCAGGTAGGACTATGCTAATTTATTGTTGTGTTAGTCTGAATTACCCAGTGGCTTAGGTCCTTTAAGGGAGTTTCATTGGGGTCATTTGACGGAGCTGGAGTCCGCACAGGTAATTAGCAAGTCGTTTTAGGGATTTAATTTCTACCACACTAAATTCAGCGAGAATCCGAACATCAGTATGACTAACCAACTGTGCATCAGAACGGGTGCAGGGGATATGGAATTCAAGCCGTGGACTCTGTATATCATGAACTGAAGTTCCTGGCTGTGTTAGACTGATTGCCACATCTGCAAGTGCCACCACTGCTGAAATTGTTGGACAGACTGGTAGAAGTAAGGTTGAAGGAGCCACTTATCTTATAGCATCAATAAAAATATCTTGTTGCCTTTTTGTACAGAGCACAAGATAGTTTGCTTCATTTTACATATGGTCAGACGAGCTGGTAGCCAGGAAGAAATCGTAGATGGCAAGGTTGTATCTACAAAATACTATTTTGTGAACAATTGGAAATTTAAAAGGTGACACGCAAGCATTACTTGTGACTATTTTAGGAATCAAGGATAAAAGCGTATGTCTAAACATTGAAATACCTATCTCTAGAAGACATGATGAAGCTGCTCAACGACTAAACCAAGGAGCCGACATATGTAGCATCCTAAGAACAAATCAGAGTGTCTGCAGCATGCAGGGACCTATTCAAATTTCACTGAGGATGAAACGGTAAATGGTAAGCAACACAATGGGAAAAAACAATATACTACCACAAAATTTAATTATGTCCGTCCTCCATATGCAGCCAATAACATTGGAGCAAAAATTATATGAGGCCATCTAATTTAGGAGGAAATCTATTGAACTATTTTGAGTCTTGGAAAACTTTTTTAAGCATAGGTGGAAGGTGCTCCACCTCTCCGCAATATACACTATGTTATGGCATCCCAAATGGTTGACGATTCAGAAGGACATGTTACATGGGCTATAAACCTACTGGCATTCCATTTTAGGAGGCACACTGTTGTCCCAACCTGCTCCCATTTTTTTTGCATAAATTTTTCCATAATAATAGAAAAGACCACCACTCTGAAATGTGGCCGCTGGTTGACTGAAACAATTCAAAGGAGAATACACAGGCAGCATATTTTGTAGTCTGATAGGTGGCATGGAAGTCTCTAAATAACCAATTTCAGATTTGAGAGGAACAAAAATAAAGGAAACTAATTACAAAAATAGATGTGAAGCATATGTTTTACCTTCGGAGGTGCTGACACCTTGAGGCCGAGTGATCCAAGCAATCCAGGCGCAATGATGATTCATTTCTTTAGAATCTGAATAGATATAGAGTTTCCGTAGTCATTGACAGAAAATGAAAGCAGCTTCTCAAGTGATATTGTGTGTACTCACAGGTTGCATAAATCTATTACTTTGTGATAGACCTGTAGGCCTAAGCATTGGGGTAATAATCATATTAGACTCCAACAGGTGATAATATTTTTTATCATAACCTGCTCATGCAATGCAACTTTTAGGCAGCAATCTTGAGTGATGACTATAATAAAGAAAATTACCTAGCAGGTGGAGAAACTGTCCCAACAGAGATCCTTTCCAAGCATGACACATGGCTTCTCCTGAGTTTCTGTACATAATAGAAACAAATATGGTTATGTTAGTATTAAGATAATAATCATATCAGAGTGCAGTAACTTTTAGTTGGTATGGATTCATTGCTGAAAACTTTTCTAGTGAACATGGCCCATACATTCATATTAACTGAGTTTTATTCTCTGCATCAATTTCTTATTCTCCTAGAAAAAGGGCTGAAGATTATGAGACTATGCCAGGAGAAGCTAGAATAGCTCGTTGCAAAAATATGTTGCGTGCCTATCAGGTATGTAGTTCTTTAAGAATGTAATTATTTTTGGAAAGAAAAGACATGGCTATGGTAAATAACATAATGAGAGTGAAGGAAAATAAACAGAGGGAAAATAGAGAAGTGCAAAAAAAAAAATGTCTTGTTCTTTACAAGGCATTATAGCATTGACTATTCTGAATCAGTGCTTTGTCTTTTGGAAGGCATTATAACATTGAGAAGGTTCCATACTATTAACACCTACGATTTAGCAACCTTTTTTGAGATGCAGCCCATCTGGTTTCGCAAACACAACAGCCAATAAACTCCAGACCTGAGTAGGAAGGAATTCAAGACAGTTCCAATTCTCACCTCACCTTCCCTTGATCTGAATCGTCTTCACCTTGGAATAGCACCTTTTATTCAGACTGAAAGGAGCCAACACCAGCTCTGAACTCTGTGTTGAAATAGGTTCAAATGACACCCAATTGATTTAGATAAATCTTCATTGTTATGGAGCGAGAAACAATTGTATGTGAAATGAAAATAGAGGAACTGCTGCTGTACAGTAAACCAAAGCAGCCAAAAAATATGAGAATCAATGTTTACCAATGTCCAATCGCATGGCAGCAATCATAGTAGCAAGCCCAGCTGCTTTGCTAAGATTTGAGATGATTTCCCTACCTTCAACACGAGCATAGTAGTCCTCATCAATCAAAAGTGGCTCAATAACCACAAGAATCTTGTGCACAAAAGGATGGACCAGCTCATCCAACTTATACAGTACCCTATCAATGACCTTCACCAGAAGATGCCTCTCCTGGCCCTCCAGTGTTGGCTGCATGAGTAAGGGCAGGATTTTGTTCAACAGTGGTCCAGCACCGAATTCCCGAGCTTTGTTTGTCAGCTGCCGAAGTGCTATTTTACGCTATGGGGGGGTGTGCCATTCTTCAAGTAGCAGTTTCATGATTTTCCTCTCCTTCTGCTCCTCAGGCGATAGCTGCTCCTCCTCTTCCTCATTCAGCAAAGTTCCAAAGTACTGGTAATCCTCTGGCTTCATGAGTGATAATCCACAAGGAAGCTCCTTGGACACATCAAAATGCTGCCAATGTTAGCCATATGGTATGTGGACAAGATTGGTCCAGCAACCCAAAATCGCCAAAGTACTTGAGAGTTCTGACCAGCTATTGTAAGTTTCAGCTGATACAAGGCAAGCATGCTCATGAAAGCTCAAAAATGTGTATCTTAAGCTCTGTGTACACAGCAGACAGAAATATCAAAAATTAAAAGTTATAGGATACCTGCCCACCGACACCAACCAGATAACTAAGGAATGCACACTCAAACATTGTTCTGGCAACCTGTGAAGTAGCTTGAACTAGTAACACAGAATTTACATTACAAACTCTCTTTGATCCATTCTCTTATAAGTTCATGTTTGTTTTCAAACACTTCATAAACTTCTCGATCACATCGAATACTGCTGACCAGGACACGGATCTTGATTGCAACTTATGAAAAGATAGTAACATCTCAACAGAAAACTTCCTTTGACTTTTGTGAGCTGCCTGCCTTCTTTCTACAAAAGTATCTGTTCCAAGTAATGTAACGAGGATGAGGATGATTGAGGACTAAAACCAATTGAGAACAAATGTATGCTGAATAACCTCTGGAGTTCCAGCGACCAAGTGAAATTACTCAATTGAAAGGAAAAGACAACAAAAACCTAACAGCAATGCAAATTAGCGAGCTCATGGTTCAAGTTGAACATAATTCATTAATCTAAACGAGAAAATCATCGAAACATATCTTTGTGTTCCACTTCCATATGAAATTTGAACTATGAAAAATCCATAAGAAAATTAGAGTTACATTCAAGGAGGAGAACATTAAATCAGCTGTCCAGACCAAATCATAACAACTATTCAGTGATATCTAGCAAAGGTATAGTAGAAACTGAAGGTTAAGAACAGAAGAATCAGCTTTTTGCAGCAATAATGATGAGAGAAGATATCAACTCTTGATCATCATCAGCCTCACCAACTAATAGCCTGGAGGGATGGCCTGAGATAAAGAGAATTTTTCGCTGCTCAAGAACAGTATCATGTGCAAACAAAGCTTATACTCGTTTTTGCGAAACCATGGTTTCCAAACAAGGGACGGCATTGTAAACAAAATTGCAATGCAGGAGGTGGAAGAGATGGGCGAGAAGGAGGATGCCACAGGTAGATGACGGCTGGATGGCGGTGGTTGATGCTGCGAATGCAGGCGGCGGGATGGCGGCATGGGGCGGCGCCGCGCTGGTGTTCCGTTGGGGCGAGGGTTTGGTGGGCTCGCTGGGCTGCCATGCCGCGGGCGTGTGTGGTTGCCGGCTCTCCCCGCGAGGGCATATCTTTGCTGGGTGAGGCGAGCCGGAACCAACCTTGCCCAGCCGGGCGAGCCGGAACCGATTACAGACCCAGAGTCCGCCAACCTTGCCCATCCGCGCGAGCTACATAGTACACACAGGCTCGCGGACAAAAGGCCGGCGAACAGAGGCAAGGGAGCACGAGCAGCTCCACCTCCACATCCCCGGCCTCGGGGTCTTCTCCGGCTGCGCTGCCGCCTCCTTCTCCTCCTCCTCGACATCCGTCCGGCTCCGGCTCCGGCTCCGTCCCCTCCGCCTCCTTCCGCAAAGGTCACCTCAAGGTACCGCGAAACATTTCTCTGTCTCACTGTCTCACAAAACCCCCATAAACCCCCACAAAACTGACAAAACCCTCATTTTTAATAGTCCGAACCGAAACATGGTGAAGGGGAAGCTCCCTAAGAGGATGGACAAAGGGAAGGCACCTATGGAGCCCCCGCCGGCGGACGAGGAGCAGGAGGAGGAAGAAGTTCGTGCCTTTCTGTTGACAAATTTCTTCAATTTTTATCAAAAGAAATTTATATTTGCCGCTTCTCACCTTCTTGACCCCAGGTCACTGAGGACTACCCTCTGTTTATCTTCGATATGGACAATTTGGCAACATCCTACAGAGATGTTATGAGTGCCATAATAGAAGAACTCAAAAGTTGCCTGCTGCGTGAATCAAATCTGTTCATCGAAGGGAAGGTATACAAATTACAAAATATTGGATTATTGAAAAGTGCATTGGAAACATGTTATTTTAGGACGTTTTCAAGTGCAGCAGCTCTGAACTCTTCCTGCATCGCCCTGACCTCTTCCTGCATGTGCAATATTTAAGGCTGTGTGCATGAGAGTCGAGAGAGATACTGGCGCTAGTCGTAGCACAGGCACAGCTAGCGTTGAGAGGGGCTCAAGATGGCGAGGACCGTACGTACCTAAGCTTCCAACATATATATGTTGCATCGTGGATCTCCAGCACCTCTTGTGCGAGCTGCTGGGTCGTCTCCATGCTCTCTTCAAGTGCAACCTTAGCTTCAATTCCAGTATGGATTGGAAGTTGTTCAGCCGTGTCCTAAAATAAAAAAGTTGCCCAGCCGCTGAATTGAATTTTCGTTATCGGTACACAAAGCTGCAGACAAAAAGGTGGCATCCGTTTGCTCGTGCGGCGGCATATTCGTCAATCCGGTGGAAAAACCTTGCAGTCGAGCAATCGCTATCGAGCTGGTCTGCTATTTGACAAATATACTATTTGCAGATTATTTTCCATCGACCACGCTCCCGACGTCGTCCATCATCCTCGCTGCCACGGGCGTCGCCGGCGCTGACGGCCGTGACCCGTTCTCAGCCTCCGGGCCGCCGTGGGTGCGCACGTACGAGGAGGACGACCTGGCGTTGTTTGCGGTGAGAATGGGACCGGATTTTAATTTTATATACAAAAAATGTCAAATACAAAGAGTAGCCACAATTTTGTCCGTAACAGAACCGCCTAATTTATACGAGCTTAAGTACGAAATTAACTGATAATTTGCATACTTGAACACATATAAACCTGGTAGTCCGAAAAATTTCGAGGGATCTTAAACTTTTTCAACGTACAACCAAGATCGTACTGATTCAGTAACCACAGTTTACATGTTACATAAAGTTCACACATAAATTTAATTTATCGGAGTTTACAAAAGATTATTTCAACACATTTTTAATAAAAGAATAAAGAAAGCAAGATATTTTAAAAACACCCACACTTTACATTTTATTTAAATACAGTGCCAGTTTACAGTCAAATCCAACAAAAGCATCTGAGATGACCTTGCCCATGGTCTAATTCTCCCGTAGCGGGATACAAGTCCATCTTGTCGTCACAGCAAAACAGGCTCATGATCTGCAACAAGTGGGAATAAAACCCTGAGTACGAGAATATACTCAGCGAGACTTACCTGTCATAAACCAAAAATAAATAGACATCAAGGATCATGTAAGGCTATCTTTGGTGGAGCTAGCTTAACTCACTTTGCATAAAAAGCCTTAAGTGAATAAGAGTAACCATTTTATTTCTTAGCATCAAGTTAATTATCATTAACCTGTCATCTATGTTTGTACCTGTGCTAAACAAGCAATAGAGTAGAGAATTACATATCCATATCAGGTTCATCATTAGCTATCTTGTGAAGCATCATTAATCATCCAATCAATTTAATATTTTCAAGTATGGAGATAATCCCGTCAAGCTTCTCACTATACAGGAGACGATGGCGATTCAAATCGATTACTACCCAGCTGGGGAAATATTCCTAACACACTCCCGGCAAGCCCCGTGAAGGGTAGCCGTAGAACACCTTTGGTACAACTCAGGAATCGCGGATCCGAACAACGCCTCACTCCCATGGGGGTCACCAAGCCAGGTCAGGAATTTTAACGCATCTGATACAGGACTTATGGACATGGTCCTCATCTGGGTACCACCGTGCCACTAGACTTACAGACATGACGACTAGTATGTACATACCACCCCAGTAGTGAGCACTTGATACTCCTCGATTTCTGGCCTGAGTTGAGCTACTAGGCTTCGCGGCGGATAACCTCCGATCCAGCCAGCTAAGTGCTAGGCACTGTTCAACATGACAAAGAAAGGCTCCATTCCTTATAGGTGATTAATCGGCACGACGGTACACTTCATTTAACAAGGTCGTCGATCTTGTAACTTCCATGTTCCGCTTTACCGTCAATTTACATCCATATGGTTATTTGCATGATAGCACATATAGCCAACCGTGAACCATCATCCTAATTCTCGCAAGTGATCAATAATCACTCGACTTCTACCGTTTAAGCATGGCTAAGCAAATACTACATTATCATATCATTAGGATTTCAAGTGAAGTAAACTGGATAAGGAAAGATGTATATGCAGCAAGGGTTTCAATTCAACTCCTATAACTTAATGCAATAGGCATAGCATATCTAGTAAATTATAAAAAGTTAGGAGGTTAAAATGCTCCGGGGCTTGCCTGGATTCCAACTCAAGTTAGTTAAGTTATGGTGGCTGCACCATCTTGCGGAACATCTTTACCCCTAGCATGTATTCCAACTTTTGGATGGATCCACCAATACCATCTTTTGGTTCGTTTTCCACCTTATATCCTTTACGTGATTCACCTAGCGTACCTAGATGAAATGCAAGATGCAAATATATGAATGCGATGAATGGCAACAGGAGATGCTTCACATAAGGGTATTTAAGACAAGCACGAAAATTAAGCAAGAGAGAGACACCTAGAGATACTTAATTAACTAAAAGCCTTTCTAATTCTTATTACTTCAAGTTGATCATGACCATAACAATCAAGTACTCAAGTTGCCAAAGAACAGTAGAGGTGGAATTGTTCCAAGGTCTACAATCAACTCCAAAATATATTCAAGTCATTCCATGATTTATACTAAGCATTTTAATATTTATTAACTAAATGATAAATCATTTACCTAGCCAAAATTATATCTCCATAAATTTACATAGAAAGCATATATGATACAACTACTACATCAATATTACATGCTCAGGTTTAATACTTTAATAATTATGAAAAAGATAAATTTTAAGTACAAGATAAATATAAAACTCCACATATTCTGAAATCACATAGCCATATTAGGTGTTAATATGACATAGCAACATCCTAAAAAGGTAAAGGAACCATATTTTCTATTTATATATTTTTATTATAATTATAAATCATTTAGTAAGCAACAAACAAGATAAATCAAAAGATAAAGTATACTACATCCAATGATCACAACATTTATACTATATCACAAACATAACATCATAAGCATGTCATAATAATTTCAAGTCAAAAGAGTTACATAGCATGAGATATGAATTTCCTTCTTTTTAAACATTAAATATAAGGCATAAAACATAACTAATTACTTTACTACTAAACATGGTATGTTTTATATTTTTAATAAAAACTAGGCATCACAACGAACACAACAAAATTTGGTTTACCAAAAACAGAGTTACCAAACTCCAGATATGAATTTCTGAAGTTTGAGAAAAACTACTACAAACAGGTCCCTGGGGCACTATTCACCTAAGTCATAGTCTTCACAGTTAGGCCCTTTAGTTTTGTCAAATTCTCACACGAAGTCCTTAGCGTGATTCCAATAGAGGAGCTCGTCCATGCATCGCGGTTTCGGCGGGGAGCTGCTCGTCGGCGGCAACGGAGCGGCGTAGGAGCATCGGGAGGTGGTCGCGCGCTCGTGGGTTGTCTTGGCTTGGCCCGAGGCGGCCCGCGGCGGCACGGCCACGCAAGCAGGCGGCGCTAGCAGCAAGGCCGATACGACGGCGGCTGACGGCAGTGCACAGCGGGCTCCCGGTTCGGGCTATGGTTTGGGGAGGCGGTCGCGGTGCTGGTGGTGGTGTCTGGGCTGCGCCAAGGAGGAGCAAGGGTGAGCAGCGCCCGCAGCAGTGGGGGCATCTCGAGCTCTGCACGACCATGGCGGCCGTGAGAGCTATGCGCGGCTGGGAGAGGCAAGAAGGATGGCGAGCGCGTTTTGGCTTTCTAAACGTAAGCACGGGCGAGTTAGCGAACATCCTCGACGAGGACACGAGGCGCTAGAAGGCCATGGTGACCGACGGTGAAGCAGCAGCCGAGCAGCTTCTCGATGTTACTGTAGCAGTGCCACCTCATTTCTTTTTCCCTCAAATTACTTTCAAATTCATATAAGAACTTCAAAATCTCCAAAAACAGAAGTTTCTCAAAATAAAGAGACCTAAAATTTTGCTTTTTGTTCCATAGCCAAAATCCAAGTATTTTTGAAAGTAGGTTTTCAAATTTATAAACTAAATTAGGGCTAATAAATAATTCATTTTCAAACTTTATTTCAATCAGTGAATAATTACTATTCACAAAACTCAAACAATTGCACAGATACACATGTCAAACATCATATTAATTTATGATGCAAAAGTTTGGAGAAGTTTAATTTATGAAATTTAATTTATTAAATCACCCAAGATTGAATTCAAACTTATTCTCATTTAAACATATACATATTTATACATACATGGGCATGCTCTATATGAAACATGAAATACATTATGCCATGATACTTGATGATTATGAATGATAATGTCATGATTAGGATTTAATTAACTTCGTAGCATCGAGGATGTTATAGCTCTCCCCCCTTAAATAAATCTCGTCCCGAGATTTGGTACAAAAGGTTATTTAAGGGAAGAGAAGCAATGTCATCCACTTTTAAAACTAGCGATTGCAAAAGGCTTCATAGATTTGATCGTGAGAGAGGATAACTCAATCCAAATAACTTTCCAATACATGTTCTTCATAGAAAGTTTTCTTCTAAAGAATTTCTTTCATTGACTCCCACGAAGTGTTGGTACTCTAGGAGGAATCCGAGAGATCACTGTTCCAAGTACTTGTTCTCTTTCTCTGGTGACAACACTGTATTATCTCCATCCGTTGTGTGCATGATGAGTATGATAACTAACTGTGTCAGCTCATTGTTCTCAAAGATCCTTATATAAGGGTGTCCATATCCAAGCGATGACAGTCATCTCAGGTGAATCTAATGCAACCTCTTGGGTAAAAATACTGATTGGTGAACCATACACTACCAAGAAGGTCAAACATTGTTCTATTATGAAATTTCAACAACTTAACAGGCGAAACTTTTTTCATAACTATTGTTTTTCTCAACAAATCCTCAAAGCCATTGGACATTTTGCATTACTCCAAAGGTTGAGTGAGTTCACAAAGTTTGGCGACATTCCCACAATGTTTGAGCCATTTCATAAAGCCTTCATGTAGGTGACCAATTAGTTGTCCCTCAACACTAAAAGCTTCAAGGCTTTAGCTCTTATACCAAGCAATTATGGTTGTTGCCGATGTAGACGACCATTCTCAAAGTCGACCGAAAGATTCACCTATAAAGAAACATAGATCTCCCTTGATCCGTGTCTATCTGATAACTTGTTCAATTTGAGTCTTTGGGTACCCCTTTGTGATCCAATCGGGATGACATATATCCAATAGATGATAACATCACTCACGGAACACTCAACAGAGTCTCTTATCCACCGTCTCTTGTAGTATGTTAATGTTTATGTCAGTGACCTATTCATCCAAAGATCATCTTCTTTGCAACTTTAGAAGAAATCTTCATTACAAATGGTACCATTAAGGTCTTTTGAGAGGATATAGAAAAATAGCCATGGGAGGAATCACGAAAAGATAACACATTGGTGTATTTTCCATAATGGATCCTGACTAAAATCACGATACTAGCGCGTGCCGAGCAGCACAACCATGTGTCGGCCACCCATAGGAGGCTCTCGATTTCATCGTGGCATCGTTAGTTAAAATCAAGACACCATTATCGATCTTACGACCAACATGAAATCCCACATGACATAGGCAGATCTCGCACGGATAAGCATTACGTGCAAGACAAGTTAAGGAAGCAATGATGATCACAAGGTTAGAACATAACAAGGATAAGATGAAAGAACAGATTATGGCACAAGATGACATGGATACATCCCGTTCCAACCAAGTTGTGGCTAGATATAAGGTTATCAAGGAGTTCAAGTAGGGATTTCCATGATAGGTTAGAAGAGTAGGGGTACATTAGTTGCGAAGCTATAGTAGCTCATGCCCACAAACCTCAATAACTATGCGCGCCTAGTAGAAACTTGTGTGACCCGGACACACAAGAGACTCCAGGTTCCGTCGCGGCACCAGGGTTACAGAACACGACACCACTATAGGGCACAACAGCAGTAACCCACATCTTGCAAGATTAAGAATGTAACCAAGATTTAAAGTTGGTCATAATCACAAGGCATTTAGGAACTCGAAGAACAACTTTGAATCCCTAAAAAGTGTTGATGGGATGACATCACCCTAATTATGGACTATAAGGGATCACGATCATAGGCTTGGGTAACGGCGAATGCCCAGCAATAACACCACACCGGTGATCTCGGGTTTTGACGATGTTTCCAAGTCATGGATCATGGTACCTTAGAGGACACAATCATAGTGATATTCGACGAAGATATTCATTATCAAATGAAACCAAGGAGACAACAGGGTTTCGGTTTGAGAGGAATCAAGGCATGACACATACTTATCAATTGAATCACGAAACAGTACCAGACTTTGGTTTTAAGGTAACGATGTATATCAAGGTATATCCACTAAGTCCCAAAGATTAGGAACCCATGGAGTAAAGATTACCAAATGGTTAACAAATCATATATTGTTATTCACACTAGAGACATTGCCAATCTTGTTGTCTTTCCTTGTGCCATCAAGAATATGGCATACCAGACAGGCTTGGGCATCGCTCGGTTTAGAACCACTATGTTAGCTGTAGCCGATCCTTGACACTCAAGTTATTGCTACTGACTCCATTGATTGCGAGGTTTTCTGTCTTCTGGATGACACATGGAGCGAAAAACTCTCCGTAGTAGCGAAGGCATGTAGAACTTCATTAATAACTTCTTAATACCATGTGACTCTCTAGTGACAATTTGACAACTTAGAATTCTTACTCTGGTAGACCTTGTGAGCAATGCGCTTCTTGTGAACCATTTGTCCAAGGCTACGACTCTCGCGAGATGGTCATTGTCTAAAAGAGAGAATCAATTTGGAGGAGAGAGCAATGCGATGACATGACATGAGCATTTCAATATGATGCATGCACATTCCGTACGTCCCCACAAACCTAGAAAATAATTATTTTCTAACGTTCTATGCGGTGGCATACAACACGTGCTCTCTTATATATGGAACTAGTTCGTTCTACACATCGTGTGGTTAGCGTACCTGCAAAAAATTCATTTCAGCCCAAACCCACATCATGAATGCAATTCGACGAAAAATCCACGCACCTTCCGAACAAGGTGAAAACACCGAATTACTCGCACCCCCTCCATCTATGCATATCCCCAAATATGCATACATGTATGTGCATGCTACCCGAATCATCGTCAGAAGACGACATCGCCATAACAGGTGGAAAACACCCTCACATGCGGACATTCATATAAACATGCTCTCGGCATGTAAATACTTCAGTACCATATAAGCACTTCCCTAGATCGGCAGTATATCCAATCATGCTCTCACAACTCACACTTACCTTGGCGTAGAGGCAAAAATGATCCATACATTATCATTCAAGTGAATGGCACCCATACGACTCCGCCATTGTATGGACAACGGCAAATGAAAATATGATGCAATTTCCCCCAAGTTAGTACTTAAATAAGCCACCTGAAATTCCTACTGGGCTTAAAGGATATGACAACTGGCACATACTTAGGTTTGAAATCATAGATTTAAACACCTATATATATAAATATAAGTTGTCAATTAGTTTGATAAAACAAAATCTTTTTATTTAAAATACACATGTGAACAGTAGTATACTGAACCTTGCTCCGATGCCAGCTGTAACAGACCGCCCAATTTATATGAGCTCAAGTACGAAATTAACTGATATTCTGCTAATTTGCATACTTGAACACATATAAACCCGGTAGTCCAAAAAATTTTGAGGGATCTCAAACTTTTTCAACGTACAACCAAGAATCGTACTAATTCAGTAACCACAGTTCACATGTTACATAAAGTTCACACATAAATTTAATTTATCAAAGTTTACAAAAGATTATTTTAACACCTTTTTAATAAAAGAATAGCAAAAGCAAGATATTTTAAAAACACCCACACTTTACATTTTATTTAAATACAGTGCCAGTTTATAGTCAATGCCAACAAAAGCATCTGAGATGACCTTGCCCATGGTCTAATTCTCCCGTAGCGGGATACAAGTCCATCTTGTCGCCACAGCAAAACAGGCTCATGATCTGCAACAAGTGGGAATAAAACCCTGAGTATGAGAATGTACTCAGCGAGACTTACCTATCATAAATCAAAAATAAATAGACATCAAGGATCATGTAAGGCTATCTTTGGTGGAGCTATCTTAACTCACTTTGCATAAAAAGCCTTAAGTGAATAAGAGTAACCATTTCATTTTTTAGCATCAAGTTAATTATCATTAACCAGTCATCTTGTAACACTCTAGTGTTAAGCATGCATAATCACTTGCATTCTTAAGCATAAACATCATTATGCATAGCATTGATGAAAAGAGCAATTGTTATTTTATGTGGATGCTTGAATTATTCAAATTATGGTTGTATTTCATATGAATTGGATAAGTGGTATGAGTGTTTGGTGTTTGATGATCTCTAAAATAACCTAGACATGATTAGGACACCAAATGAACCTAGGTTTATGTTCATGGTTTTGGTTAATTAAGCTTTGTTGTCATGGTTGACCAAGGTGGACCATGAAAGTGGTTTTGTTTGACTGATTTGAAAGTGGTAGCTAGAGTGCTTGCATGTGTGTGCACCCTAAATAAAGTTTGCAGAGAATTTCATAAGGAACAAAAGTTGTTATTATCACTTTTCATGAAAATGCATGGAAGATGTTCAAAAATGTTGAAAAAGGCAGATTTGGGGGCTATTTTTTCATTTTTAGGGATTTAAGGGGTATTTTCATTTGAATTTTTGTATTTCACAATCTATGCAGAACCTAGCCAAACTTTGTATAGATGAAATGTTCTACTCTTCTAGATCTACATTTTCTTCAATATAAGTTTTGGCTAATTCGGCTTGGTTTGGGAGTTATAGGACGAAAAATTTTGTATTAGAGGTCATAGAAATAGCATTTTAGTGACGGTTGGTCAAAGCCGTCAGGGAAATGGCCGGCCACCGCCCATCGCGCCCAGCCCGCGCGCTCCGCGTGGCGCGCGTCCACCGGTGGTCCGAGGCGGCAGCGGCCGTTCCAACCGCGTTAACTCGCCCGCGCGCCCGCTGTTCTTTCTGTCCCCTCTCCATTTTCCCCCTCTCCCCACCTCTCTCCTCCCCGCAGCGCAGCTCGCCGGCGTCGCCATTGTCCGCTGCCGCCATTTTCGCCTGCCACCGCACCATTTTCTTCCTGGAAGCCGCCATCGAGCTCGTTCGCGTGTGCTCCATCCTCTGCCGTCCTCACCTCGTCAAGCCGAGCTCGAGGTATGGCCCAATCGGGCGTGTTGCCGTCCGCCGCCATGACCGTGGCTCCGCGAGCTCGCGGTCCACTGTGGCCCCGACGATTGAGCTGCCATTTCCTTTCCCTTCCTCCAGCATTAGGTGCGCCTCATCGAGTAGCAGCTGTAGTCCCCGATGCGGGTCACCTCTCGCCGAATTTGGCCTCGCCGTCGGCCAAGGAGCCGCCGCTCCGGCGTGCGCGCGGCCGAAGCCGCCACGGCCGTGCTCTGCCCTCAATAGAATCCTAGACCGATGCGCCTTGACCCGCTCATGCTTCCTCACCGCTTAGCCACGCCGGAGAACCGCCGTCCCGGCCGGCAACGGTGAACCGAGCCACTCCTCTCTCTCTCCCCCTCTCGCAAGGACGTCGTCCTTGAATTCAAGGAAAGTCGAGGGTCTTCGTGCATATATGCCAGACACAGGATATTTTTTTATCAGGCTTAGTGAATTTCTGTTAACCTCAGGGTCTCCGGTGCAAAAGTGTTTTTCCTTTTGTTTTAAATAACTGTTTCCAGATTTGAATAAAACCTTTGAAAAATCATATCTTGCTCATTTTCACCCAAATAAGTTGGTTCAACTTGTAGTATTTTTTTTATAAGAAGATCTATGAAATATGAAATTTGTGATACTTTTCTGTATAGATTTATTTATCTCTATTAATTGCTTTTATCTTAGGAAATACATAAGTAATTCTCTGTTGCTCAAAAAAATGTGAGACCAAGTTTGTTAGTCTTCTTATATCATGCTCTATCTGCGAAAAATATTGTGAGGCTATGTCCTGTGGAAAGTTTGCTCTGTCTAGTTATGGTGCCTATTTCCATTAGATGATAAATAATTCATAATAAATAATATATTAGGAATTTGTACATGAAACTTTTTAGAGAGTGTTTTTAGGTCAATCTAGAACTAAGAATGTTTTGAGATCTATTGTTTGACATTTTTCTATGTACAAAGTATTTTATGCCTAGTGAATTATGCTGCCTTGTCATTTTTGTGTAGGATAAAGTACTTACTGTTTTGACCTAAAAATTTTATGGTAGTCCATATTAGGTATGTTTAAGCTCCTGTAATTTTTACAGAATTTTCTGAGTAGTCTAAGGTCATGTTGTAGTTGTACCCTGATTTCTTTTAATAAGTAATAATGCTTTAAAGCTATCATTTCATGTGTGTAAAAATGCTTTTTATGATATTTGTGATGTGTGATCTGTTATTGATTTTGGTTCAGTAGAGGGTAGTATACAAAACAATGGTTGTTTATAATTTCTTATAGCATGCGAGTAAATTATAATGCGAGGCTTGTTTAAGATTTGTCGGTAGAAGAGAATGCAGATGACATGTGCTTATCTTATATGTTCAAAATCATATCATTTATCCTAGCTGAGCATTCATTCACCATCAGCATCAGCATTATATTTCTATTGTATACATGGTATTCATACGCACTATGCATCATACAGGATTGTCAGAGCTCGAAACGGTAGTTCCCGGAGTACAAGGAGAGGAAGGCCAGCAGGAAGCTCTAGTGCGAGAGATAGCAGCAGAAGAGGATTCCGAAGCTGATCTTCCCGAGTGTCCCAACCACCAGCCAAGCTCTTTCCTGAAAGGCAAGCCCCGGAGCATTCTCCCTGTGGTTTGCAAAATATCTAACTTGATTCCCTTACTTGTTTGATGCATTAAGTTATAGGTGTTATTTTATACCATTCCTGCATTACTTATATTCCTTGCCCACTGTATATCCTTCAACCCTGTTAGGTTCAGGTGCGATTATCTGCTTAGCCTTGCTTAAACTAGATCGGTAGAAGTCGGGTGATTTCCTGTCATCCGCGAGTTATAGGTGGTGACTCACAATGGTTGAATACATTGTTATCTCGGATAACCATGTGAAGATAATAAATCGAGACCGGACGGGATTGGTGTTGGGACTGAACTGGAGGTTCGGTGAGGTTATCCCGTCTGTGTCGAACTAGGACCCCGTCCGTTGTACGTCCTCAAGTCATATTAAATTTATGCCTCACATTTAGCTGGAAGGATAAGTTGTTCCAACCGCGAAGCCTGGGTTTGGTTTGGGTCGGGAGTCAACCTGCTATACGCATCGTATTGGTGAAGATAGGGGACCACGGGTTACGCAGAGAGTAAGTCCGAGGTCAGGGTCGTCCTGAATAAGGCAGCTGGGCGGTTCCCGGATACGATGGTACCTGTTGATCTCACGATTTTCCCGAATTGAACTTTCGATGATCTGTAGCTCGCCGTAGCTGGTGAGTGTGGTTTGTGTGATGAATACCCGCCAGCTGGTTAGTAATCGATTATAATCACCATCGTTCCTGGACAGTGAACACTTGACTTGAGCAGCGGCATCGTAGTAAGAACTTGAACAAGAGATGAGAGGGTTGAGCTGTTGAGATTGAAAGATACTCAACCGGAATTGGTTACTTTTCCTGTTGAATAATTATTACCATGCTTGTTTAGTACAGGTGCTAATTTAGCATGATAAGGTTAATCAAATTAAAATACAATGCTAGAAGGTTATGGTCAAATCTTTCTTTAATGCAAGCTTTTCTGCAACTAATGAGTCAGCTATCCCTCTTATATAGCCTTGCATGCTCCTTGGAGTCAATTTATTTTTAGTTTATGACGGGTAACTCTAGCTGAGTACATTCTCGTACTCAGGGTTTTATTTCCCATGTTATTGCAGATGGTGAGATGTTTTATGGCTATTGTCAGCACTGCTTCTATCCCGCCTTGAGAGATGACTAGACCTTGGGCATGGTCACTCTACTCTACTTTATGCTTTTGTTGGACATTGACCGAGGATCTGGCACAGTATTTGAACTGGTGTGTGTGTATTTGAATTTAATCACTTCCGCTATTTTGAAATTTGAACTTGGTTTGTAATAACTTTATTCGTACTCCGATGGTGTAAAACTATGTGCGAACTATATACGTTATGAATGGTGACACTAAACTCATTACGATCTTGGTCGTGCCGGAAATGTTTGAAATCCTTCGAGATTTCGGTATGACTACCGGGTTTATTCGGTCTCAATCATGTAGTTTGCCATCTTAATGACGAATTATGTGCTTATGCTCTAATAAATTGGTCGGTTCTGTCACAGCTGGTATCGGAGCAAGGTTTAGCATTACTATTCATAAGTATTTAAAATAAAAGAGTTGTTGTTGCGAAAAGTCTTTATAAAATGTATAGCTATACATAGGTGTTCAAATCTATGGTTTTGAAAAATTTAGAGTGTGCCAGTGGTCATATCCTTTATGCCCAATAGGAATTCAGGTGGCTTAATTAAGTACTAACTTGGGGGAATTGCATCATATTTTCTGTTTTGTCGTTGCCTATACAATGACGGAGTCGTATGGGTGCCATTCACTTGAGTGGTAATGTATGGATCAAATTGCCTCTACGCCCTGGTAAGTGTGAGTTGTGAGAGCATGATTGGATGCAATGCCAGTCTAGGGGAGTGCTTATTGATGTCGGATTATTCACATGTTGCACACATGTTTATATAAAGGTATCCCATGTTGGGACCGTCTTCTGGCGGTGTCGTCTTCTGCGCAACTTGTTGGGGTAGTAAGTAATCGGTGCTTTCACCTTGTTCGGAAGGTGTGTGAATTTTTTTACGTTAAATTGCATTCATATGGGATATGGGCTGAAATGAATTTTCTGCAGGTACACTAACCGCGTGAACGGTAGAACGAAGTAGTTATGTATAAATGAGAGAACGATGTATGCCACCGCATAGCACGTTAGATTATTAGTTCGTGAGGACGTTTGTAACGTGCATGCATCATGGTTAAAATTGCTCATTCATACATTCACGGTTCCTTCTCTTATAAATAAATTATCTTATTTCTTTAAAATTATAAACTTATGGGATATACAACTTTTGGACAGATGCCGAGAACCAAGCAGACTGCTCGCAAGTCCACTGGAGGAGGAGTACCCCGTGGTCCTTTGGCTGTCCGTGAGTCAGCACCAAGGGAGGTGGACACTTTTCTTGAGGAGCACGCCATGCCTAGCCTTCTTTAGAGAATTCTCTCCAACGCTGGATACACGGTGGGCATGGAGCCTCACTACTACTGGGACAAGGATGACTTGGTGAACTATGGAGAGGCTCAGGTGGAGGTAGTTGTCCCACCTTTGGATGGTGACCCCCACTGGGTTGGGTGGCGCTGTTTTGGTGCGGGCAAGACTGCCAAGACGGGTGCCACGTTTGCAGCTTTTGACATGGTGGAGCACTTGATGGAGGAGATCCCACACCAGCTTGCCCAGGCTTTTCCTGGTGTGTTTCCCTTTGCTCATCGCCTTTCTAGGTGGCCACATACTGAGGGAAAACCACTGGAGGAAGGTCTTGAGGAGGCGCAGGGTAGTGACACGCCTGCCATGAGTGCTATGTTTGCAGTGATGAGGGCCTATGTCAGCATGGAGACTAAGGCACTTTGTCTGAGTGAGGAGTTCAAGGAGGCTCGAGCTGATGCACGCAAGGAGAAGCGTGAGTTGACACGTGAGCTTCAGCGCTCACGAGAGGAGGTAGCCCGTGTGTCTCAACATCGAGACAAGGTTGTTCATGAGAGCTAGAAGATGGCTCAGGCTAGGGATGAAGCCTGGTCCGAGTTTCGTCGTCTTAGCATCCATCAGCAGCAGGTGCTAGAGGACGTGGAGGATGTTCGTGCTTACAATGCTAGTCTTCACGAGGAGGTGCACAGGAAACAGGAGGAGATCCGTCAGCTAAGAGCAGCCTTAGCAACAGCTAGGAAGTCTTTAGACGGTTGTTCTAGTGAGAGTAACAACAATGGAGAGTAGCCTTGTTGATGATCGCTAGTCTCTAGTTGTTCTTTTGCGTTCCTATCGGGTGGTCATGTAACCCTTTTGCACACTATTGAGATTTTGATGTAATGTTGGATCATGGTGTTTGATGTGGTGATATCCGTACACTTTTAAAAGTCCAGTGTATGTATGCTGGCAAAATGTGGATGTTGTAAGACGCTTTGCGATAGTTCGAAGTAATATTAGTAGTGATGTTGTGATGTGAAATTGGAATTATTGTGCCTATATTTATTGTGCGAATTTATTTCCCTCGATAAATTCAGTTTGGCATTCACCTCTCATTATGACAACATTCACCTAATAAATACTTATTGCTGAAATATGCAGATACCGGTTACCCTTAGTGGTTCGGGTGGTAATGGCAGTGGTGGTGCTGAAGAGGGTGCCGATAATACTGCACGTGGTGTACCACCCCCACCTCTGACCAATGCGGAGCAGCTGTTTGCTCAATTCTTGGGCAGCCAGCGCAACATGGAGCAGCTTCTTCGTGAGAGTTTGTCACAAACATAACATCATAAGCATGTCTTAATAATTTCAAGTCAAAAGGAGTTACATACCATGAGATATGAATTTCCTTCTTTTTAAACATTAAATATAAGGCATAAAACATAACTAATTACTTTACTACTAAACATGGTATGTTTTATATTTTTAATAAAAACTAAGCATCACAAGGAACACAACAAAATTTGGTTCACCAAAAACGGATTTACCAAACTTCAGATATGAATTTTCGAAGTTTGAGAAAAACTAGTACAAACAGGTCCCTGGGGCACTATTCACCTGAGTCATAGTCTTCACACTTAGGCCCTTTAGTTTTGTCAAATTCTCGTGCGAAGTCCTTAGCGTGATTCCAATAGAGGAGCTCGTCCATGCATCGCGTTTTCGGCGGGGAGGTGCTCGTCGGCGGCAATGGAGCGGTGTAGGAGCATCGGGAGGTGGTCGCGCACTCGTGAGTTGTCTTGGCTTGGCCCGAGGCGGCTCGTGACGGCACGGCCATGCGAGCAGGCGGCGCTGGCAGCAAGGCCGATATGACGGCGGCTGACGGCAGCGCACAGCGGGCTCCCGGTTCGGGCTATGGTTTGGGGAGGCGGTTGCGGTGCTGCTGGTGGTGTCTGGGCTGCGCCGAGGATGAGCATGGGTGAGCAGCGCCCGCAGCAGCGGGGCATCTCAAGCTCTGCTCGACCATGGCGGCCGTGAGAGCTCTGTGCGGCTGGGAGAGGCAAGAAGGATGGCGAACGCGTTTTGGCTTTCTAAACGTAAGCACGGGCGAGTTAGCGAACATCCTCGATGAGGACACGCGGCGCTGAAGGCCATGGTGACCGACGGTGAAGCAGCAGCCGAGCAGCTTCTCGATGTTACTGTAGCAATGCCACCTCATTTCTTTTTCCCTCAAATTACTTCCAAATTCATATAAGAACTTCAAAATCTCCAAAAATAAAAGTTTCTCAAAATAAAGAGACCTAAAATTTTGCTTTTTGTTCCATAGCCAAAATCCAAGTATTTTTGAAAGTAGGTTTTCAAATTTATAAACTGAATTAGGGCTAATAAATTATTCATTTTCAAACTTGATTTTCAATCAGTGAATAATTATTATTCACAAAACTCAAACAATTGCACATATACACATTTCAAACATCATATTAATTTATGATGCAAAAGTTTGGACAAGTTTAATTTATGAAATTTGATTTATTAAATCACCCAAGATTGAATTCAAACTTATTCTCATTTAAACATATACATATTTATACATACATGGGCATGCTCTATATGAAACATGAAATACATTATGTCATGATACTTGATGATTATGAATGATAATGACATGATTAGGATTTAATTAACTTCATAACATCGAGGATGTTACATTGTCCCTTCTTCATCTAAAATGGTGGTCATGCAGATTGTCTATATCAGTAATAGCATATATAATGGTGGCATGTGAAATTTTAACCTGGTTCCTGAATTTGAGTGTTCTTAGAAAACCTGATATGCTGAAACTCAGCCTAGAGGTAGTCCTGCACTTCATCTTTTGAGACCATTTTCATAAGGTCATCAAATTTTAAAAAAAATGGCCATGATTTTGTCGCTTCATTCCCCATCTAAAACGGTGCTCATGCAGAGTGTCTATGTCAATAATAGCATATATAATGGTGGCGTGTGAAATTTTAACACCTGGTTCCTGAATTTAAGTTTTCTTATCTCAAACAAAAACAATAAGATGCACAAAAATGTTGGTCAAATTCACAAATATACTTTAAGACTTCATATCATGAGAAAACCTGATATGAGTTAGTCCCACAGCCTAGAGCTAGGGTCAAATATTGGATGCTGAAACAACACTACATACAAGAGCTCAAATCAAAGCACGGTATACATGAAAGATAATTTTAGCCACTGATTGGGAAGATGTATCTCAGTTCTTAAGTGACGGCCAAGTCATTTAGAAAGTAGATCACCATCAACCGCAACACGTACTATATATACACGCGGAATCTCATACACATTACATAAGCAAGTTCAAGATTACATTCTTTGAGATTGCACCAAAACTGTTCCAACGCACTTGTTATATTGATTGATGAGAAACCAGAGTGGAAAACCAACCATTGAATGATTTATTGAACCCCTATAAATTACTCACATCTGCTTTGTACACTAGGCGACCCAAAAAACCTTGCCAATCGACTTACGCTTCTATCATCGCTTCACACAAAAGGGTTAATATGGGTTTGATAAAAGTCTTATATGATGGCCTAACACATTCTCACAAACTCATATATTAACACACGCATGTGCCATCATGAGTCTAATTCAAACAGGGAAGGATACAACACGCACAAAAACTCATAGACAGTAGCTTACACATGCTACCCTTCCAAGTTCCAAATTTATTCCTACGTCTAATAACATGCTTACATTCCGTGACACGTGTAATTGTTGCGTTCTGAAGGATTATACCATCTCAACTCCGGAAGGCTGCACATCGTTGCTGCCGGAGGCTTGGTCACCATCGGCTTTTTACCTGATATCTCCTCGAGCGACTTTCCTTTCGATTCCGGCACCAGGAAGGTGAACAAGAACCCCAACAAGTTGCACGCGGCGGGCACGAACAGCGCGTTCCGGACACCCATCCCAGGATTATAGCCGGCGTCCACGTGCGCCTTATCCTGAGGCTGCGCCGCGTAGAGGAAGCCGAAGGCTCCTATGATGGCGCCTGCCTTGCCGGCGGCAGCGGAGATGCCGTGGCAGGTGGAGCGGAGCCGCGCCGGGAAGATCTCGGCTGGCACGATGAATGTGGTCGCGTTCGGCCCGAAGTTTGGGAAGAAGAAGGTGAAGCCGTACATGACGGCGAAGCCGATGTGGTTGCCTGGCGTGGTCCAGTGGTGGTACGGGATGGCGAGGCCAAGCATAAAGACGGTCATCATGGCGAATCCCAGGAGCTGGATGGCGAAGCGGCCGAGGATGTCGATGAGGAAGACGGTGAACCAGTAGCCCGGCACGGTGCCGCAGAGCGCGATGAGCGTCTGGGCGCGGGAGATACGGAACACCTCTTTTTTTTTTTTTTCAGACGACACCTTCCGGCGCATTTCTTATTAAGTAGAAAGAGTTTGAAACAACGACGGCAACACGAGGTTACCAAATCAAAGCCCTGGCTACTGGAGATGCGGAACACCTCCTCGAGCGCGCTCATGATGCGCGCCCTGGGGATCCAGTGGATGCTGGCGAAGATGTCCTTCTGGAACAGGTTCTGGCTGTAGTAGGCGATGTCCACCAGGAACCACGTGACGGCGGTGCCGACGAGATGCCAGCCGTGGTGCCGCGCGAACCGCGGCGAGAAGAGGCCGTAGTCGCTGCCCCTGGTGATCTCGTCCAGCTTCTCCGCCGCCTCCGCCTCGATCTCCACGTGCAGCACCCTGGACATGTCGGAGGCGGCCTGCTTGGCGTTCCCGGCCACCAGCGTGGTGTAGCGCGCCGTCTCGGGCATCTTGGTCCGCCAGTAGTACGTGAGCACCGCGGGCGCCGCGCCGAGCATGAGGATGGTGCGCCACACGTAGTCGGCCTGCGGCACGTTGGACGCCGCGGCGTCGACCTGGTACGCCGGCGCCGGGAATGCGTTCCGGAACACCGCGGAGAGCGCGAGCGTGACGATACGGCCGGCGAGGATGCCGAATCCCTGCATGGCGAAGACGGCGGCGATGAACTCGCCGCGGGTCTTCTTGTTGGCGTACTCGGACATGATGGTGGCGCTGAGCGGGTAGTCGCCGCCGGTGCCGAAGCCGAGCCAGAAGCGGAAGAAGCAGAGCGTGGCCATGACGCCGGCAGGTGTGCTCCCGAACGAGAGCCCCGAGGCGAGGGAGCATACCACCATGAGCAGCAGCGTCATGCCGCGGGGTGAACACCTTCTCGCCGGAGGGGCGGCTGTTCCAGGTCGAGTACGCCATCGAGGCCATCAAGGTGAGATTTCTGTCCCCCCAAAACTTACATTCTCAGAAAAAAAAAAAATGTCACTGCAGCACTTAGATAGCCAGTGGGGCTCATGTACGGCCCCTTCTGCAGCCCTTGAAAAATCGAACAACCCCTAAATATGGGCTTCAGCAGTCATTGCACTCTCTTAATATTTTTGAAATATCCTAGAATGTCAGTATTTTGGGACAAAAGGAATATTTCTTATATGGCAAGACCAATTGCAGGGCCATTTATGGCCTAAACTGAATAGGTGTCCGTGGTTTACTGTTTAAACGCTGTTAAGGTGAACATTGGTCGTAGCTGGATGGTGAGGTGATTGATTGAATCTGAGCTGTGAGGGTGCCAGGATGCCGAGTGGCTGTGCGAGCTTGTTGTGTGTCGTCGACAGTTACGTGTTTTTTTAGGATGGGGCTAGATTTGGGGTTGGCGGTTGTGTGAGTGCAAATCTGAAGGGTGTAGGTGGGTTTCTTAGAAGTTAGAGATAACAGGATTGCTGGGATTTATGGATTAAGGGTGTTATATGATGATTAAGTCTGAGTATCTCACTCGTTCTTACTAATTGAGCTCTGTTATTGTGAAAAGTTTTGTGGTTGCGTGTCTTGTTAGATTACTACTGTGTCAATTTGAGCTGAGATGTGATGCCATCCTCAGGTTGTTGTGTGTCATTGGCATTAAGTAGAGGATTGCTCAAGAACTGGGCCAAAATGCCAAGATTTTTAGTTGCCGGGTTTATGTGGGTTTTTGTGACGAAGTGATGCTTATGTCCTGCTCCTGCACTTCCGGTGCCAGCACAATCTGCCCATGTTAAAGTCCTTCGGACTCTAACGAGGCCTCCAGTTCCAGGACCAGCTCCTATCACTCCTGCCCGGTCTCAAGAGCTTCCAATGCCACCACAAGCTGCCCAAGCTCCACTTCCTCTAAGGAGAATAGAAAATTACATGCGCAAACATCGCAAACAACCTCTCAGGTTTGACACACTGTCAAGCTGGGCGTGAAGAATTAAACGGACTACTCACATTCTAAAAACAATCGATGTGCATCTTCTAGCTGCACTATCATGGGACCTCCATCATGTCTGTCCATGCCTCCGCTGCAATTGCAATTAGGGTCTTGCAAAGCTCTATGTCGTCAAGCCTCGCCGCAGTCCGTAGTGCCTTGATCGCTTTCTCAGGAAGGTCCTGTCCAAAGCTGTCAATGTACTCTGTGACTGCTGTATCTGCCGCCGACGGCTCACCATTGATAAAGTCCAGCTCGCACATAAGCCTGAGCTGGGCACGTTGTACCACCGGCATGGAGGAAGGATGAGCGGCCTAGGCAGGCTGGAGCGGGTGGGAGGTAGTGTCCTTCTAGCTCCTCTGGTCCTCGGCTTACTGGCCTGCTTCTTAACAGCTGGAGGTGAGGTCGGTCTTGGAAGCAGCGGCTCCGGAGTCTTCGTGAACATCTTCTTGCAGAAGGCGGCGCAAGCACTGATGTCCTTTGTCTCCGTGCATCCATCAGCGTCCTCTACTCCCTAGCCGTCCTCCTCAGGGGGTGTGGCCAAGTCGAACATGTCCTCTGTCCCCTGGGCCATCTCCACGGAAGCCTCCGCTAGGGAAGAAGCGACTGCCAGCAACGCTTCCACCTCTAGAGAAGCGACTGGTATAGGAGGTGGGCACCCAGGCGCTGGAGCTCCTGTTGCCAGGACGAGCGAAGCAGCAAGCTCCTCCAAAATAGGGTCAACCCATAGCGGAGGCTCTTCCTCCGCGCAAAGCTCCGACACCAGGGGATCTGGCACAGTGGAACGGTGTGTAGAATCGACGTCGTTAGTGGGGCTCATCGGCGCACTCCTACGCCGCCTGCGTCGTCGTCGAACTCTGTCGGCACCAACCCACACGGCCACCTCCGAACTCGACGGACCGCCATGAGAACCGTGTAGGGAGGCAGGTGGGTTGACGACGCGAGATGCGCCACCACCCTTCACTATCGGTGGCACAGCTCGAGGTCGCTTGCACTCCCTAGCCAGATGGTGGAGGCCATGGTAGCGCAGGCCACGCCGTGGCAATCGGCAGGTTGCTACACGGTGTGAGTAGGAGAGGCAGTTGAAGCATCTGCAGCAAAGTGCCTCCGAAATCCTCTTGGCCTGCGGGAGTTGCCTCTGGCGAGGCTTAACTGAAGCGGCCACAGGATGCACCTCTTGCCGTGCGAGGATCTCCCGGCACCCATCAGCGTTGGGGGCGGAGACCAGTCTGCGGCGGCCAAGGCGATGGCGGGCGGGAATGCGACCGTCCGGTGTCCGAGCAGGCAAGTCGTGCATCAACTGGGGGCGCAGCCAGCTGCGCGTCCTCCATCTTCTCTGAGGCTCGCGTCGCCCGCCATCCCGCCGGCCACGGCCCAGATCCATTGCTGCCATCGGCAGCTGGATCCCTCGGGGCACCGAAGTCGACATCAGCCGGCGACGGGCGGCCTCTAGGTAGGATAAGGGCAGCTCATCATCTGACGCATCATCGTTGTCGTCCGCCTACCGTCACAGCTTCGAGCGCCCACCCGAAGTCAACCTGAAGGGGGCCGCGTCCGGAGAAAGGGAGGACCTTGGGGCCGACGGCGATGGCGCCCCGCCACCGACAACCGGCCTCAGTAGCCTTGGGGCCACAACCGTGTCCTCGATCTCATCATCCGAGGCGTCCTCAACAATGACATCGTCCTCCATGGGCTGCATCGGCGTTGACGTGGGCAATGGCGGGGAGGCCAGCGGTGGCGTGGAGGTCAGCAGCTGAGACGATGCCGCAACCTCGGCAGCCCCCAGCCCCAACCTCGTAATGACCGCAGCCTGCCCCAGCCCCGGTGCCCTCAACGGACGAGGCGGAGCGCAGGAGGCCGCCACTGCAGTGGCTGCGGCGTCGGCGTCGACGGAGCCGGCGAGGCCCCGAGTAGGAGTCCTTGGCGACGGCGCCTCGAGTCCAGGTCCGGCCTCCTCCGGTGTCCCGTGACTCCGGCAGGGGAGGAGGGCGCCAGAGCTGGGGACCTGCACGGCGGCGGCGTGGTGGCGGCCGGCGCCGCCGACCGCGGCGGGTGGGAGGCGGAGTGCAGGAGGGGGCGTCAATGGGGCTGTGGAATGTAGGGGAGGCGGGTAGGGAGGGGAAGGTGGAGGGGGACTCGGGCGGGGGCGCCGGCGGCGGTGTCGAGCCCCCCAGCGCTAGGGTTCGGGGTCGCCCTCGGCCATCGCCCGTCGCAAAAGAGGAAATCTAAAAAAAAAAACAGATAGGACAATGCAAGTAAGGAATTGCTGGGGGATCTGGAGCATCGCCGAATTAGCATATACCAAGGTTCATCTCACCCAAATCGCTCTAAATGGTTTTTATGAACTACTGTGAAGAGGGGAGTGAGAGACCGGTGTCTTTACAGCATTATCAGGATAGCATGGGTATTGGGAATTGGGATGGGATTCATATACTATAATGACAAGCTGATCAAATCTCCCAAATGTATAACTTACAAAATGGTTGGATTCTTGATACAGGGGTTCGGAAGCTGCAACATGGGATGAGCGTGTGGTCATAACTGAAGGATGAGAAGTGCCTAAAGCTTTTCTTCTGCGCTGGTTTCCAGTGGCCATATATTTATGTAAACGCTTTAAAGTTTGCTCAAAAACTCTATTGTAGTAATAAACTGGAATCCCCAGGTGACTCTGCATTTTCGTTAATGTCTTTGCTTTTTGTTGCGTCTGAAGCTATTACGAGTTTGAATGGTCAGAGATGTTTGGATCTAGAGTGCTGGTGAAAATGCAGTCTCAGTCTTGTGCCCTTCCCTGAACACATCGTAATTCATCACCTCTTCATGCTGTAGTACCTCCACAACAAAACTATTCGTGATTAAAAAACCACTTTTTTAAGATACCACTCACGACCTCCATTTTTCTAAACCATAGTTTTATGTCTCTTTGGCTTATAAAACAAAATAGTTTTCTAATAGGCCCTTAGTCTGTAGAGTCACTCACTAATATATCTTTCTGGTAAAATAACTATTTTGGCCCCTGAACTATCGTGCTAGACTTAAATTGGCCCCTGAACTATCAAAATATCCAATTTGATTCTTAATCTTTTGATTTTCAACTCTATCTCGTCCATGTTGCTCAATTGCTGGACACATAAACAGTTCCAGATGCAAAGTGACTCTCCTGCCCCTTTCTTGCCCCAGTCAATTAAAATTGTCTCATTGTACGTACCTCTCTCCCTACTTCTTCCACAACAAATGACCCTTGGTCTAGGTCTGATTAGTGGTGGTACCACATAAAATAGACATTGACCAGGTTCGGCTCATGCTTAGAGCCTTAGAGCTTGTCCAATATTTTCATTCTTCCTAGATCATTTAACACAGTATTATATTTTGGTCAGCAAAAAGTGCCAACTTTTATTTAGTAACGTATTTGTTAATTTTGTGTGGGTAATAAAATCCTTTTAAAACTTATCAAAATTTACAAAAAAAATTATCAGTTTAGAATAAAACAACTAGTTTATAATTATCAAAAGAACGGCATGCGTTTGGAACTAGAGGCAAGTTTTTTTTGTAAATACGAAATAGAAGGGGTGCGCCTCCAACAAAAAAAAGGGTGCGCACACTGCTGTCCTCCCTAGGGGTAGGAGAGTCATTTTGCATTTGGAACTGTCCACGTGTCGAGCAATTGAGCAGCATGGAGGAGATTAAGTTGAAAATCAAAAGATTAAGGACCAAATTGGACGTTTTAATAGTTCAGGGGCTAATTTGAACCTTGCGTGATAGTTCAAAGGCCAAAATGGCTATTTCGCCTATCTTTCTCAACAACAAGCACATTCGTGTGCGGCCATGTGGCGAAACTTAAGCGAACTGTATAGTCATGTTGAACACTCAGTTCAAACAATATGAAAAATTGCTTATTTGATCCTGAAAAAAAGTTTGGTTACTTATTTGGTCTAATTTTTTCGAAGTTATCTATTTAGTCTTAAAATAAAATTTTATTATTTATTTAGTCTTCTGTTACTATAGAGGTCTTAACGTGTTAAGTGACGGGTAAAAAGACTGTTTTGCCTATGCGTCAGAAAAAACAGAGTTTGCCGTTCATGCTCCGGTCCGTGGATGCGGCCCTGCCGTTCCTATCGACTGTCGTGCCAGTGCCGCCCTGGCCCTGTGAAGATCACTGGGCCCTCTTGTTTGTCATCCCTGCAGATATTCCCGTCGTCCCCGACCTGTGCCTCCTCAGGGCTCGCCGGTTGCTGCGGCTGCTCGCGTCGTGTGCTGGCCCGGCGACAGGCCGCGCTCGAGTCCGCCCGCTCGTCGGTTGCCACGGCTACTTGCCCGAGCCAGAGCGGGAGCTTTCCTGTGCCGCCGCGCTGGCACGCACCGTTGGCCGAGCTGGAGCTCTGCTCCTGCGCGGCTGCGCCTCCACGCGCCGCCGCGCTCGCGTGCCGCCGGGAGAGCTCGCAGACGCACGAGCGCCCGCGGTCCGCGCTCACCGGGAGCTTGCCTGCGCTGAAGGGCTGGCGGCTTTGGCTCACGTCGGACTCGTGCTCTGCTCGAGCGCCTCCACGCTGGCACGCGCCGTCGCGCTGGGCTGGAGCTCTCCTCCGGCATCTCCATGCTCGCCCGCGGACTGCAGCTCCGCAGGTACGGTGGATGCCAACCGGGACTCCTCCGCTCTTCACTGGTTGTCCGTGCTATTAGACAAATAGGAGTTTGTTATGCATGTAACAGATCACGGCATGTCTCCAAGAGAGAAAGTAGGATCGGTGGTTTAGATTAGATGGCTAGGAAGCTTCTCATGTAATCAGGATAACAACCAACCGATCCTCATCTCCAGGACCTGCCGTGCTATTTATGTGAGCCACTGGTGAAGGGCTTTTCTTCACCATTGTGAATTAATACGCAGCCGCTAGGTACCCTGAGTTTGGGGGCCAGCGTTCACCGCATAGGCGCCTCTGATAGATTTTACATGGTAATCAGAGCTTGAGTTGATCATGGCCAACTCGAGTTTCCCTCTCGCCAATCACTTCTTCGGCATCCAGATCACGGAGAAGCTGGGGAAGAACAACCATGCGCTCTGGAGATCGCAGGTGCTCCCTGCCATACGTGGTGCAAGATTGGAAGGCTTCATCACCAGCAAGACCGGCGCTCCTCCCGCGGAGATTGAAGAAACGCAAGCTGATGGCAAGCTTGTCAAGGTGGCCAATCCGAAGTATGAAGATTGGTTCGCCCAGGATCAACTGGTCCTTGGGTTCATCCGCTCCAGCCTCGGGAAGGAAGCTCTCGCCCACACGACTGCTGCAACGACGGCGGCCGAAGCTTGGTGCGAGATTGAAGAGATGTTCGCGGCCCGCTCCAAGGCGCGGGCAGTGAACGTGCGTCTGGCACTGACCACGACGAAGAAAGGCGCATCCTCCATCCAAGAATACTACACAAAGATGAAAGGCCTAGCTGATGATATGGCGGCCACAGGTAAAAAGCTAGATGATGATGATCTTGTTGCATACATTATCAATGGCCTAGATACAGAATACAATCCGCTCGTGTCCGCGCTCCTGACGAGAAAGGAACCAATCACCTCCGGCGAGCTTCTCTCTCAGCTGCTCGGCTTTGAGAACCGTCTTGAGCTCCAAGATGGTTCTGGCTCCTCCGTCAACAACATCAACAAAGGGGGCCAGGGATCGTCTAGAGGGCGCGGTGGTGCACCGCGCGGTGGCTACAACCGTGGACGCGGTGGAGGCCGCAACACTGGGCGCGGGAACCGTGGCGGCTTTGGGCGTGGGCGCGGCAACAACAACCTGCAGCCGCGCTTCAACCCAGGGCAGTTCGAGGAGTACAATTCTGCCGACAAACGCCCGATGTGCCAGGTCTGCTTCAAGAAGGGGCATCTAGCATCCGAGTGCTGGCATCGCTACGACGACTCCTACGTCCCCGACCAGCGCCTTGTTGCTGCCGCGTACAATGTTGACACCAATTGGTATGTCGACACCGGAGCTTCAGATCATGTCACAAGTGAGCTCGAGAAGCTGTCCTTCCGCGACAAGTACAAGGGCGGCGATCACATCCACACCGCCAGTGGAGCAGGTATGGAGATTCAACATACTGGTCATGCTGTTGTGCCAACTCCCTCTAGAAATTTACATCTTAAAAATGTGCTTCATGTTCCCCAAACCGCAAAGAATCTTGTGTCTGTTCATCATTTTGCAAAGGACAATTCAGTTTTCCTTGAATTTCACCCTCATCATTTTTTTGTCAAGGATCAGCTCACGAAGAAAATAATTCTTAAAGGGAGATGCCACAGAGGTCTTTATCCTCTTCCTTCAGTTTGGGCAGAGAAGCAAGTTCTTGGTGCTACAAAACCTTCATTAGATTTGTGGCATACCCGGCTTGGTCATCCTGCCTATCCTATCGTCAGCAAGATTGTCAGTAATAATAGTTTGCCTTGCTTAGGTCAGTCAAATAAAGAGTCTGTGTGTGATGCATGCCAAAGAGCAAAGAGTCACCAGCTACCTTATTCAGTATCTACTAGTGAGTCTAGGTTTCCCTTGGAACTTATTTACTCCGATGTTTGGGGTCCTGCACCAAATTCAGTTGGAGGCAATAAATATTATGTGAGCTTCATAGATGATTATAGCAAGTTTACCTGGGTTTATTTGCTCAAGTATAAATCTGAGGTTTTTCTAAAATTTCATGAATTTCAAAGCTTGGTTGAACGGTTGTTTGATAGAAAAATCCTTGCTATGCAAACTGATTGGGGAGGAGAATACCAACGTTTACATAATTTCTTTAAAAAGGTTGGCATCTCTCATCATATCTCCTGTCCTTACGCTCACCAGCAAAACGGTGCTGCTGAACGTAAGCACCGTCACATTGTAGAAGTTGGCCTCTCCCTCCTAGCTCATGCCTCCGTTCCCTTGAAATTTTGGGATGAAGCTTTTATTTCTGCCGCATATCTTATCAATCGCACTCCTAGCAAAGTTATCAATTTTGCTACCCCTCTAGAGCGTCTCTTCTCCCATACACCAGAATATAGCTCTCTTCGGGTTTTTGGGTGCGCATATTGGCCGAATCTTTGGCCCTACAACAAACACAAGCTTGAGTTCCGCTCCAAGCAATGCGTGTTCATAGGCTACAGTGAGCATCACAAAGGTTACAAGTGTTTAGATATCTCATCCGGCCGTGTTTACCTTTCACGTGATGTTATTTTTGATGAACATGAGTTTCCTTTTTCTAAGCTACACGCTAATGCTGGAGCTCGTTTGCGTGCGGAAATATCCCTTCTTCCACAACATCTTCTTAATTTTGATCATGAGAGAGTACACACAGCTGGCCATGTACCTGAATCTCCAGATTCTACTAATCCTGCTGATGAAGATTTTGCAGAACATAGCCAAGAAAATGAAGCTGCAGGAGCCCTGGATGGCACCATGCACCTGGGCATGGCTCTCCAGGCTGATCTCCCTGCCACTGCTGTGCCTGCGGCCTCGGATCAGGAGCCGCATCCGCCTCGAAGGGTGCTCCCTCGGACAGTCGTCCCTGGCGCAGCCTCTGGTTCGCCGCCACAAGACGACACCGGGACGACACCGCACCCCCGCTCATCTCCGCTCCACTCAGCGCGAGCCACGTCGCCGCCTGCTGAGCCCGCGGGGGGACACGGCGACATCGCCCGGCAACCGGCGCAGCAGGCGTCAGCCGCCGACAACGCGCTTTCCTTGAATGCGCCCGACGGTGAGATTCCCACCTCCGGTTCTTCTATGCCGCCTGCGCCGCCTCCTCCTGCAGCCAACAGTGAGCAGCATCAACAATCTCGTCCGGTTACACGTCTCCAGAAGGGGATTCGCAAGGAGAAGATTTACACGGATGGCACAGTTAAATATGGTTTGTTTACATCTTCTGGTGAGCCTTCTAATCTATCTGAAGCCATAAATACTTCTCATTGGAAACATGCTATGGATGATGAATATAATGCCTTGATGGAAAACAAAACGTGGCATTTAGTTCCACCCAAGAAAGGTATCAATGTAATAGATTGTAAATGGGTTTATAAAGTTAAAAGGAAAGCTGATGGGAGTTTAGACAGGTATAAAGCCAGGCTTGTAGCTAAAGGTTTCAAGCAAAGATATGGCATCGATTACGAGGATACATTTAGTCCTGTTATCAAGCACTCTACCATTAGAATTATTCTCTCTTTGGCTGTTAGCAAAGGATGGGCTCTCCGTCAGCTTGATGTGAAAAATGCTTTCCTTCATGGTATCTTGGAAGAAGATGTTTTCATGCGCCAACCTCCAGGGTATGAAGATAAAACTAATCCTCATTATTTGTGCAAATTAGACAAGGCATTGTATGACTTGAAACAGGCACCAAGAGCTTGGTACTCATGTTTAAGTACAAAATTACAAGAGTTGGGATTTAAGCCTTCCAAGGCAGATACATCACTATTCTTCTATAATAAAGGGGGAGTAGTGATCTTTATACTTGTTTATGTTGATGACATTATTGTTGCAAGCTCAGTTCAGGAGGCAGTACCAATTCCTTTGAAGGGACTTGGTGAGGATTTTGCACTCAAGGATCTTGGGGATTTGCATTTCTTCCTTGGGATAGAGGTCACACGGGAAAAACAAGGTATAACTCTAACCCAAGAGAAATATGTTAATGATCTTCTTCAAAGAGTTGGTATGAAAGATTGTAAACCGGTTACTACACCATTATCTACCTCTGAAAAATTATCTCTGCATGAGGGTAGCCTACTCGGTCCAAATGATGCCACAAATTATAGAAGTGTGGTTGGTGCCCTTCAATATGTTACCCTAACTAGGCCGGATATATCTTTTGCGGTTAATAAAGTATGTCAATTTCTTCATGCTCCCACTACTGTACATTGGATGGCTGTTAAAAGGATACTTCGCTATCTAAAGCATACAACTAAGGTTGGTTTATATATTGGAGTTTGTGCTTCTCTATTGGTGCATGCTTTCTCGGATGCTGATTGGGCAGGATGCTTGGATGATAGAAGGTCAACTGGTGGATTTGCAGTATTCTTGGGAAATAACTTGGTGTCATGGAGTGCTCGAAAGCAGGCCACAGTCTCTAGGTCCAGCACTGAGGCAGAGTATAAAGCAGCTGCTGATGCAACTACAGAAATTATGTGGATTCAAACTCTCCTATATGAACTTGGCATCAATGCACCAAAGAAGGCAAAACTATGGTGTGATAACATGGGAGCTAAGTATCTTTCCTCTAATCCAGTTTTTCATGCTAGAACTAAGCACATTGAAATTGACTACCATTTTATGAGAGAAAGGGTGGCTAGAAAATTACTTGAGATTGACTATGTGTCTACAAGAGATCAGATTGCAGATGGCTTCACAAAACCTTTACCATTTCGGCAACATGAAATGTTCAAGGTCAATCTAAACTTGAGAAGTTTAGAGTGAGAGGGAGTATTAGACAAATAGGAGTTTGTTATGCATGTAACAGATCACGGCATGTCTCCAAGAGAGAAAGTAGGATCGGTGGTTTAGATTAGATGGCTAGGAAGCTTCTCATGTAATTAGGATAACAACCAACCGATCCTCATCTCCAGAACCTGCCGTGCTATTTATGTGAGCCACCGGTGAAGGGCTTTTCTTCACCATTGTGAATTAATACGCAGCCGCTAGGTACCCTGAGTTTGGGGGCCAGCGTTCACCGCATAGGCGCCTCTGATAGATTTTACACGTGCATGCTCACGAGCACGAGCCGTCACGTCAGGTGACCACGGCAAGACAATGGAGCCTGCTTGCGTGCGTTCTGAGAGAACCAGAGGTGACCACCGCAAGAGTGCAAGACGATGGACCCTGTTTTTATTTTTTATTTTTTTTAGTACAGGGGCAAAACAATCTTTTTACACTCCACTTAACATCATTAAGACTTCTAAAGTAAAGGCTAAATAAGTAATAAAATTTTATTTTAAGATAAAATAGACAATTTTAAAAAAATTTAGGCTAAATAAATAACTGAATTTTTTTCAGGGCCAAATACGCAATTCTTCCCAAACAAAACGTCTAGACTTTGGGCCACAAACTCGGTAGAAGTTGTCAATGGCAACACCATGCCAAGCTCACATTAGCAAGCTTCCACTGTAATATGTGCCCATGAGGTTAACAGGTGATAAGTTACTTTGATTACAACCTTCAGTCAGAAACAATCACTGTTTTGTGGCTGTCCTAAGTCAGCAATTTTAAGATTTCGTTTCATATTACTTTTTATATGTTGAGTTCAAATGTATTTTGAAATGATGCAAGTAGATATGTTCTGAAATTTAGTTTTCGTATAAGTATACTCTTGCTATATTCTATAAATATATTAATGTAACAGGAAGTACTAGTCAAAGCTAAATTCTGGAGACCATGTTGATACCCAGTATCACTTGTCAATAGATCAGACATTAGATTAGATTCATATAGTTAGATAAATGGATATGAGGTGGAGATATACACAAAATACACAATGAACTAGAAGATCAGGTGAGGGAAGAGAAGACATAATATAATACTAACTTACAATATAATTCATCCCTTGCTTTAGCAGAATAATAAATATACCAAGACTGTGAAGTAACAGTGCATAATATGAAATGTCAACTAAGACCAGCTCCTTTTTAATAGCATGTGCAGGCCCAGAGTAAAAGTAGAGAACCCCAACAAACAAAACAATGCACATCATTAGAACTCCACTCAGCAGATCAAATCAAGTACAACCAACAGATAAAGAGAATAGATAATAAATCCAAAACAAAGAACGAGATTGCAAATACCTAAACTTAATGTCTAACATTAAATAAACAGTTACTGCTAAGGCCCCTATACTTATAGATAGGGACATAACAGTCACCTTATCCATGTATACAACCGAATATTATTGAGGACAGGAAATAGTCAATCCGATGCACATTCAGAATTTGTTCTTTGCAAACCATCCATTCCAAATACATACAGGTTACCAACCACACATGCTAGTCTGAACTACATACTGTCATTATTACATTAATTGAGTCTAACTGATGTAATAGTAAGTGCAGCATACTGCCACTTGAGTTGTGGAGTAACAGCTTTCCAACATTGGTACACAACCCGTCATTCTGTCAGCCTAGAGCAATACCAAAGTATCGCCAACACGACCCCACATATTGGGACGTCCCCGTAATCTGGGACCTCGACGGTTCATGACACCCCTCCAAGAAATGTTCCCTGCAGCTCATAAGATTCTTGCTTGTCGATCCATTCATTAATGTCATGCCCTAGAGTGAGCTGAAAACATTTGCCCCGTTCATGTTCACAGTGCTCAAAAAACACAGACACGGAGGACCAGTTCTTCATCCTTTGGGACAGCTGCTAAACCAACCACAGATCCACCAGGCCCAATGCCCGGCACTTTCTTGTTGTACACAACGATTTTGTTTTCTTCATTTCCAGTAGTCCAAGCAGTTACTTCGCCGATGAAATCAGATGGCCCCTTCAAGATTCTGACTGCGAAAGATGCTTCCATGGCATATGCAACAGGCGTATACACGAATTTAACTGTACTCAGACAGCTATACAGATGTTTGGTCACCACTGGTTTCTCCGACTGAGAGATAGCACTATGCACAAGAACACCTTTGCTGAAATCTTCATCAACATCCCCATCACCCTTGACCTTCAAATGGAACTCAAAATACATACTGTCGCTTGCAGCAAGTGCTCGATACGGGCCCATCAAAGTCAGTGTATATTTTAAGGAAAAATAATGTAAACATGTATTATGGCAGAAAAAGAAATCAAGCTCGATGGTACCAAGCAAAACTTTGGGTAGATACCACACAAATAATCGAGTTACTAAAATAGCACTAGAAGATGCAACTTCATAAATTTACATTATTTCTTAATCTCAAGTTAAACAAAAGCAACATGACTAATATTGATGCAGTTTCAAGAATGAATTACTAACAACAAAGCATCTACATGTATGTTTAAAATGATAACCAAAAGAAATATTTCACTTCCACTTAAAAGAATGTCAAGATGACCCAAGAGTGTTACATACAAACCGGATCAGCAAAACAATGAAACAATTTAAGCAACAGGACCTTTGAGGTATAAAAGACAATCGTATCTTAAAAAACAGGGAAAGCTATCGAGTTTTCATATCATTACTGCAATCTGGAGAGCTAAATACATGGATCAATAGCAGGCTACTTTAGCTTGCCCCCTAAGAGGTTTTGCAAATCAGTTCATGATGATCTATGATGCTGACAGCATGGTTTGACACCTGGCAGTAGGAATTTTCCTGGCAAGGAGCTCGCAACCACAGGATATTTAACCCTGGTTTCACGAGGGTTAGAACTGCTCTTGTTACACGTGGACAATATAAACTGTATATTTTAGCAGATCTTGTGGAACCAAACTGGCTACCCATTTCACTTCATAATGTGCCAAACTTAGAAGAGGACACTAGACAAACTACCTAAAAACAACAATAAAAAAGTTCATAGCAATATGGAAATGTTATTTAAGGTGGAATGTATACCATAGTGGATTGTAAAGGCAAGAATTATTGACATTTTGATTTATCCGTAAACAGAGGAATAAACTAGATACAGACCTTGGAGGTTATTACTTGGGGATCATCCCTGCCACGCTTGAACAAATAGACACATCTGTAGTCGTACTCGTCCCTTGCCAATACAGTACCAAATACGCTAATCGGATAATCCCTGTCGGACTTGGCAACCTTGATTGCAATGATATTGACAGAGTTAGCCAACCACTGATAACGAGGGGAAGGGATCTTGTCAATCGGTTTCCAAGGCATGTCCTTAGCTGCAAAATCAAGGTCAGTAGAAAAATCAAACCAAGAATATGATTTTATACAAAAAATTGCTAATTAAGGATGGTGTATCAAGATGTTGCTTGTGTATTGATGCGTGTACTTAGTGGAGGCGAGCATGTTTGATAAATGAAAATGATCACAAAGCTACTCACACTCTTTATCCAGGTCAAAGAAGGCTATGTTGAAATCACAACAAAAGCGGGTATGAGCACGAAACCCCATCTTGTGGTTGTATTCAGTGAGCTCTCGGCAGCGAACCATTTCAAGAACATTCACCACCTTCTGCTCCCATGTGAGCTCAGGCTGCAGAAGAACCGGATTTCGATCATCCTCAAGCCTATCCAGCTCTGACAATATTTCCACATGAGTCTTCTTCGTAATAGCCAGCTTGGCCTCTTCCTTCTTCGCATCAGCGAGCTTCGCGTCTTCCTCCTTGTTCGCATCAGCGAGCTTGGCCTCTTCCTCCTCCTTCGCATCAGCCAGCTTCGCCTCGTACTTCTTCTTCCTATCACCCAGTTTCGCCATCAGATTTACCCTCTCCTTGAACCGATTTGCCCTCTGCTCCGCCTTCGCCTTCGCCTTTGCCTCCGCCTCTTGCGGTGTCGGGGCCTGAGCAATGTGGGATCCGTCAGCCTTCCTCATAATCATGATGTCACCAAAAGAACCTGCAAGACGAGGTTTTGGTTTCTCATGCGACCCATCCAGTTAAACGTGCTACTGTAACATGTTAAAAGAGTGATGGGGTGGGTTACTGATTCAAAGATATGGGCATAGTGGCATTCGGATGATTGATTGTTTAATGATAATTGGTAGATAGTACACTCACGCCATCCCCCGTGGTCTTTTTCAAATGTTTGCAGGTCCGACTGTGTTTGCAGGTCCGACTGACGCAACGCCTTTTTCGGTAGACGCAACGCCGTCTTCTTCTTTTCACGACGGGGCTGCTTCCGCGGCTCAACCGGTCGCTTACTTGCAGTGGCATCTCCACCGTACTTCTCCAGAGCGCACCCCACCTTGGCGTCCTGCCGCCGGAGGCCGTAGTCATCCATAGCGCACCCCACCTTGGCGTCCTGCCAGGGGAGGATCCAGTAAAGGGACAATTTTTGCAAAAACTTGGAAGTTAGGAGGCTTGTCGATCGAATGGTTTCAGGTTAGGGTTTCGGTGCTCAGCTTGAAGGGAAGGGAAACCAAGGTAAGGGAAGGGGAGGGGTGGGAGTACCTGGTGGATGCTCGTCGCCGGCGAAGAGACCAACTAAAGCCTCAGCATCTGGCTTAGGGCCGCGGCGGCCCTGGCTGCTGCCCACCAGTCGTCAGAAAGAGGGGACGAGACAGAACAGGGGATGCAGCGACGGCGTCCCTTGCTAAGAACAGGGGATAGGGCACCACCAGTCGTCCGCATGGCCGTATGGGCCTTAAATTATGGCCTTCTTCTGGGCCAACAATTTCTTTTGAAATTTACATGGGCCTTGTGCCCTTCTTCTGTTTATTATGTTTTTTTCACAATTTCTTTCGAAATTTCAGTTTTCTTTATTTATATTTTCTTTCTTTCCCTTTTGATTTTTTTAATTTTAATTTGTCTTATAGCTAGATAAATGCCCTCATTCCACCGGCAGCATGAGAATTCTCTTGGTATATTTTTTTTAGATGAAGTATGTCTACGACCATGGATTTGTATAGAAAATAACAAAAACTGCAGCGGGCGCGGATCTAGTGTTCGTATCAGAATTAGATAGGACAAGGACGCGTACCTGTCGATGGATGACGGAGGCTTGTGTTATGGTGGTCACAGGGACGAGTTCAGAATCGCCGTGCCTGCTGTGAGCAATGGAGGATGGATGGAGCTTCCGTTTCGTCGAATCGTCGCCTGGCTGCCCCGCGAGATTGGTCGCACGTCCACTGTGTTTTGAGATTTTCTTTTCGTTCGATTATATAATTATACACGTCCGGCGGCGGCGCGTAAGTTTCGGGTAACCGAATCAAACTCTATCATGCCCTTATATAGTTTATTCGGCCAGCAAATTCATCGGATCTTAGTTGGGCCCTTACATTAACAGTTTCCATGTGTTGCTCAAAAACAAAATAAGAGTTTTCATGCTTTTTTCACACGAAAAGAAAAAAACAAATTAAGAGTTTCCATGCATGCTCGATCAAATATGACAGCCAGCTATAGCGCGCGCAGACCCGCATCCCGCATCCCAACCCGCCTGACGCCTCTCCTCCTCCCACGCGCCGCGTGTTAGTTACTTAGAGCAATTTTAACGGTTTTGTAAATTTGGTTTGACAAATATCGTTGTTTGTTAACTCATAAAAGGATATGGAGAAGAGAAAAAAAGCTATCTTCAACGGTTTGAAAAAATTAATTTGGCAATTACCAAATTTTTTTTTCTTCGCGCGGTTGCTTCCGTCGCGCGCTTTTCTTCGCGCGCTGGACGTCGTGCGCTGCCAGTTGTTGCTGCTCATCAGATCGATCTCCAAGGCGGCGCTCGCCTGCAGATCGAACACCAGCGGCTGCTGCTCCTTCCAATTAAGGTCCCAGAACATCGATCGAACGTCTATCTCCAAGCACCGAGCACACAGAGATTTGGCGGCCACACGAGCAGCATCGCCAGTACCATGCACGTCGCTTTCTGAAGCAGAGTACCATGCATGTCGCTTTCATTCAAAAGCATTGAACAGGAGCCTGACGAGCACCAATAAATTCAGAAGCACAGGACAAAGCCGATCAGTACCAGGACCACGACGCAACAGTCCACGACACAATCTTCTGTGTCGCACCTCCATGCTTTCACCGGAAAAATCAGCGGCGCCCGGCGGGAGGGAAGTCACGCGGGGGGAGCGAAGTCGCGCGATGTACGGGGCGTATGGCGGATGCCAAGCGTGAACGAGGTTCGCATATATGCCGATCTATTTTATAAATTTGTCAAGTTAACAAAAAATATAAAACCTATTTGTCAAACCGTTGGATAGGAGATTTATAGATTTTTTTACAAAATAAGAATGCAAACCCATTCGTAAAACCGTTGGAGTTGCTCTTATAGTTTTCTTACGGTAATTGCCTGATCAATCACTTTCTTTCAATAATCTCTTATTTATCTATCTTCTTCTACAACTAAAATATTTTAAATGATTTCGTCCACAGGCTACATTAAACACCTTCCACTCCAGGCCTCACCAGGCGATCTGCATGCGTATCCTCGCTGCTTAGCCCGCGCGGCGACGCCGGCGTCAATCACAATCACAATTCCTCTAATTAGGCTCCTTTCAAATCAATCACCACTATAAATCAGACACCACTCTTTCTAGTCTTTCCATGCATAGATGCATGCACGCACAAGGCAAGGGACAAGGAAAGCAACGAACTAAAAATAGCAGCAGTGCATGCACATTTTCCTTCCACGAAGCATCCTTTGTCACTCCTTTTTTTGACAAGGCCTTGTCACTCCTTTTTATTTATTTTGAAAAACTTGCAAGCAAATCAGAAGGCAGCTTCCCACTTGCGCATGCCGGCATGCAAAGCAGGCCACACTTGCGCATGCCAGCATGCAAAGCAGGCCAGGCGACCAGTATCCCTGCTCATGCGCACGGCACACCCACAGCATTTGCTCTAATCTGATCGGACGATGGGCCAGCAGCCCAAGGACCTGCAGTATTTTTTTTCTTTCAAGCAAAATCCAGGAAGCATAGACCACTGAGAAAAAAAACCCAACAATCAAATCCTATTGCAATCTACTTTATGTGCATCCATGTCTACGATCACGCCGACGTGTCGCAACCTTCTCCTTTGCGGACAACTAAACGTTTAACAACTGCGCCCAGCTGCTCAGGATGTGGCCCACGACTAAAGCAAGCTTGTGGTTCAATTGGGACTTGCGCATGTCACAGAAGCCCGGAGCTGGGACTTGCGCATGTCGCAGAAGCCCGGAGCTGCTCGCCGATGACTACATTAATTCCATCGAGTAGTTCTTGCATGTTTCCATAGGCCGCAAGGGCGTGTGGTGAGGCGGCGACTGGAGCTCCTAAACGTGAACAACATCCTGCTTTATTTAGTTGATGAGAGAGCTCATGAGTCATGCTATTGGAGTTTTCTTTCTCCTATCTGTGGCTCGTGCAGCTCGTAGCTACCCACTTCACACATTCACGATCTGTGTGCTCGTTCCATCCTCATTCATTTTTTTATATGTTCTTTCTTTCTATGTAAATTCATGATCCAATTTGCCTCAATTTTCATAACTATTGCCGCTAAAGCAAATGGGCTAAGACCGGCTACGATGAAAAATCTTATGGCACTTAAATGATTTTGTTTCAAAGGCTATTGAATAGAATCAAATAGAAAAAGTCCATTAATTAATTTTATACACAATAAAAAAGGAAAAGTCTATTAATTAATTTATTTAGAAATATGAGAATACATGCCTCTTCACATCAAACTTATTAAATAGAATCAAATAGGAAAGGTCATCGCGGCTTATAAATTTTAGAATGATCTAAGGTATTTGATTTTATTAAGTTTTATTTACTACCAAGATGACTGAAAAGATCACATTTATTGCATAAGTAAATAAATGTTCTTTGTATAAAATCTTTGAGAATACATGTTTTATTTTGAATTTTATATGCACATGACGAGCACACCTGGTGTCGTGGTTCTATATACCAACATAAAAGCCTATACTCCACACTGGGCCTTGTCATCATCAAATTCCCATGTTGGTGACGTGTGCTGGTTCCTCGCAGTGCATGGAGTGGCTTAGGTGTTCATTGACCACGACTGTGGTTACTCAGCTAGCACTGAGATGCATTTTTAGAAATTGTTTTGTTCCCACTAAGATGATAAGAAATTGTTTTATTCCCGTCGCAACGCACGGGTATGATCCTAGTAATCTCAAAAAATCACTTTCTCTCAATATGCATCCGCAAATCAAAGCGATTTACTATTTTGCCGAACAAGCCCATCCATGGCGGCGAGGCAGCTGATCGACCGGGCAGTCCCAGCGTGCAGTGGTGGCGCAAGTTCCCGACGTCAGGGTAGATAACTACGTACTGTACCTGAACCGGCGTGACGACGTGAGCCTTTGAGTCCCAGGCACAGGAGACGACGACATATGAATCCATTCACGGGTACCAGTTGCCGCAGGGCTCTGATCCGTGGCTAATGGTGGTGAGTCCGCGGCACGCGCGCGGCATTGATGACGGCGAACTCAAGTCGGGCCGCCCGCTCCGTCGACGAATGTGGTGTGTTCGCCGGACCGACGCAAGCTGTGCTCTCTTGCGTTGAAACTTGTGTCGGTGTTTTGACTCCGGGGGCCTAGCATCAACAAGTAAATTTATGTTACGTGTTCCTTAATTTAGATGGTGATGCAAGAAGAACACAAAGGGTTTATCCTAGTTCGGACAATGAAAGGCCCTACGTCTAGCGAAGGGGAGAGTTTGTATTATCTTGCACCGAAATGTTTATACAGGGGTGAATACAAGCGAGTCAGTGGGCGAGTGAAGCTATGACTTGAACGGTTCGGGCTCTGATAGCTCTCTATGCCTCTTGCCCTAACCTAGGCCCTGGTGCCTCCTTTTATAGGCGAAGGAGGGGCACAGGGGTACAAAGATCCTAGGGCTATCGTGATTGCTGACGTCGAGGGGAAGATGTTGTTCAAATCGCGGTTGCTGTAGAGACGTGCGTCGGGCGTGACGGTCCCTGTAGCGACGTGCTTGGAGGTGATGGCCGTCCTTCCACGCGCGTGATGACGTTGCTGATGACTGATGAAGGGCAGGAGCCTATGCGCGGGCGTGCGGATCTCTGTAGCCGTCGCGTCGGGAGTGGTTGGAGCGTTGACCATCAGCGGTGAGACCCTGCTCGAGGGGGCGGTCAAGGGGGCCGAGTGTAGTCGAGGGGGTCGAGACCCAAACAGATAAGACTGATCCCTAGGAAATGCGAGATCTGTGTTGACAAATGCATTTTGAGGGGGTGTCGAATGGGGCACGGTGCACGGTATGACGATACAGTATGGTACGGTCCGCTGATTTCTCGGGTATGGGCGGTAAAAGGTTGATTTGATCGGTGTACTGCCCACTGTTACCACGGCTGTAGCCACGAGGTTAGGCGGAAGTAGGTAGAACGCATTAAATACTCCTGGATTCGTATAAGAGATAGGTATTCGAGGGGGGTGCTGTACTCAAGGGGTGGCCATTCGCCCGCGCGAACTTCTGTTACTTGAGGGGAGGTCGATCGCACCCTCGAGCTTTACTGCCTCGAGCTGAGAGGTTTCCGTCGAGCGAATAGCAGTCCGAGCCGTCGCTTAGGCTTGATACTTTATGTGCTTTCGTCCGGGAGATAATGGTTGTGGTTGAGACTTGTTGACACCAAGATTAATCCTTCTTAATCAAAGATTAAGTTACCCCTTATTTAGGTAACCGAAACTTAAAGTTGAAAGAGCGTGACCCCGACCCGGACCCGGCGGCACGAGAACGATGGTGATTGGTGACTGGTTGGCGGTTCCTTCAGGCTGCAGCTGCAAGTTGCAGGACCGCGCGCTAGCTTCCAAGCAAATCACGGCTAGTCGGCCGGACAGGGACGTCGTACTCGTACGCGCGCCGCTTCTGACTTCTGGCGGCAAATTAGGATTGTATATTACTGTAGACGACGTGCCTGGTCATATGTACCCTTTTTATTATACCGACACAGATACTTTTCTCTAAACTAAGGAGGGAAATACAGGTAAGAAGATAAAGAGTGTAAGTCTGAAAATTGCTTTTTTGTCTCGTTACAGAAAAAAGATCCTCACATCGCCAAATCGGGTATATGAGTCCAAAAATTTATGTCACAGTACATTTCGGTGTTCCTTTCAATTTGAACACGAGCTGGACTCCTGGAGTGCACTAGACAGCTCCAAACCGTTGGCGCGTTCGTTCCTGTCGACCATCTAGCCATCCATGCCCGCTCCCCACTCTACCGGACACCACGCTACATCGAGGAAGTCAACTATATCTATTTGCTTTACTGAACATGTTTGCTTTATTAAGAGTATTGGCTCTCTTTGATCACTTATACATGTTTGCTTTACTAAGAGTATTGGCTCCTTTGATCACTGAATCCTAGATACATGGTTTTGTACAGCCGATGCTCAGTTGCCTCTACCATGGAGATCCCAGGTTCCTTGGTCATATATTCACTGTTTTACATATGATGGATCATATGGCAATCTAGCGAGGGGGAATATCCCCACCTGATTTATTTGTATTACTCAATAAGGAGTCATTCACAGATTACAAGATGTTTTGGGGGAGAGGGCGTTATTTACAAAATATTTTTACATGGGGTTATTCAAGATCTCCTTGTTACGAATAGAGGAAGACACAACTTGATGATTGTATTGAGGTCTCGAGGAGACTATATATAGATACATGAGGGACACAAGAGAAACCCTAGACACTAGGAGATTTACACTAATATCCTTACTATTATTATACCTTAACACCCCCTCTCAAATTCAACGTAAATGCAATGTCGTTGAATTTGCAGAGTTGGCACTATACATTAGACTTGAAAAATAAAATACACAAATTACATTCAAAATCCAAAAAATAGAAGATGTTGTCGAAGCATGCAACTCTTGACATTGTCGATGTAGAAATGATCTCTACAAGAGAGTATTGCCTTCACAACACGTACTTCAGCAAATACCTCAAGTCTTCACAAGCCAATACATCAACTCTTCAAATATGAACCTTGCTTTGGAGATTTTGAACTCGACGAGAATAAAGATGTGTCAAATCAAGCTAAAAGAACAGAGAGGTTACTGCTAAAAGACGGCAAGCAGTAGGACAAATGTTGGTAACTATAAAAAAAAGGCCATTGATTATGAAGTGTAGCAAAGTATGAAAGAGATCAAGAGGACATAGTCGCATCAACAATGATGTTGATTAGATGAATCGACGGGACACAGCTAACCGTGGAAAAAAAGAGGCTCCTCTTCCCACGCACTGCGTGTTAGTTTCCTTGCGCTATTTGCCTGATCAATCACTCTCTCAATATGCATCCGCAAATCAAAGAGATTTATTTTGCCGAACAAGGCGACGGACCCATCAATGGCGGCGAGGGAGCCGATCGACCGGGCGGTCCCAGCTTGCGTGCAGTGGTGGCGCAAGTACCCGACGTCATGGTGATGAATACGTACTGTACCTGAACCGGCGGGGACGACGTGAGCCTTTGAGTCCCAGGCACAGGAGACGACGACGACATGAATCCGTTCACGGGTAGCAGTTGCCGCAGGGCTCTGATCCGCGGCCAATGGCGGCGAGTCCGCGGCACACGCGTGGCGCGGACGATGGTGAACTCAAGTCGGGCCGCTCGCTCCGTCGACCAATGCAGTGCCCGGATCGGCCGGAGCTCGCTCTCTTGCGTTGAAACTTGAAAGAGCGTGACCCCGACCACGGCGGCGCGAGCACGACGATGATTGGTGACTGTGACTGGTTGGCGGTACAAGTTGCAGGACCGCGGGCTAGCTCCCAAGCAAATCACGGCTAGTCCTAGTCGGCCGGACAGGGACGTCGAACTCGTACGCGCGCCCCTTCTGACTTCTGGCGGCAGAACTAGGATTGTACTGGTGTAGACGGCATGCCTAGTCATATGCACAGATACTTTTCTCTAAACCAAGGAGGGAAATACTGGCAAAAAGATACTCACATCAAGTTACAGACAAAAGATCCTCACATCGCCAAATCCGGTATACCAGTCCAAAAGTTTATCTTACAGTACATTTCGATGTTCCTTTCAGTTTGAACACGAGCTGGACCGTTGGAGTGCACTAGACAGCACCAAACCGTTGGCGCATTCGTTCCTGTCGACCATCTAGCCATCCATGCCCGCTCCCCACTCTACAGGACACCACGCTACATTGAGGAAGTCAACGATCCCGAATTCCAGAGAAACGCAACCCATGCTTCCCTCCCGATTTGTCCGATGCAGAGAATTGCAAGGCAGATTCTATTCCATCAGTCGTTCATGTGAGCGTATTATTCGTCGCCGCGGAGCAAGGCCTATTTGCTGTCACTGCCAGGCGCAAGTCAACCCCCGTGAAGCGCTGCTAAGCAAGTGGAGATCCACATGGAACGATGCACTTTTTTTTTTTTTTGAGGGGGATGGAACGATGCACCTAGGCCAGGTAGTAGAACTAATCGTAATCCGGCCGTTTCCGCTGTCTCTTGCTTGTTTGTTTGCGCGCAGCGCAGCCTCCATTTCTTAGACTGTCACCGTCAGGCTACGCAAGTTGGCCGCCGTGCCACCATCGATGGTCAACCCCTGCGACTCATTATACCGCGCCCTGTGTGGAGGAACGTTCACGATCACGGGTCACAAAATTGTTTTTTTTTGACAAGTAGGTCACAAAATTGTTTATTTCCCCCACACATAAGGAAAATATATATTAGGCTTCATCTTATCTTTATGGCTCATATCATATACTACTACCTCTGTTGATTCTCATAAAAATCAAATATATACTACTTCATCTGCTAATGCTGGTCAAGAAAAGGGCTTCGGTTACCCAAACAAGGTGGTACTCGCCAGATAGTGGCTTTCCATGACGGTACACTCTGCTTAGTTAATTGGTTTGATGTCTGCAAATTTGGTGATGTGTGGGTTACATAAACCTACTCCTCATGATGCAGCAGCCAATGCGGTAAGCAAAAGCAAGTGGAGGATCCCTGCATATGGCCCCGCTTGATCTTATCATCGTCACCGTCCGCACGTAATTTAAAAGCCAAGCACTCAAAGCATTTGTGTCAAGGACGACAATTAAGCAGCAACAGAATAAAAGTCTCGATTATCCTTGATCGCGTGCTTATGTCAGCATGACGGAAACATGTCAATTAGCCTTTTTTTTTTTTTGCGTGCAAAAGCAAAAAGATCGAAGGGAACATTTTTCTTCATAAATAAAAGTAACAAATTTTTTGCCTGCAAAAGAAAAAAAAACATGTTTGCTTCATAAAAGAAACAAGCACCTATTGTAGCATGTCCAACAATTCTGGGGAATGCTTACTTCCCCGCTTGCGTTTAGGGCTGCGGACGGCACCACCGTTCTTCGTTGCAGTAAACATCGTCCACTCTTCTATCTATGTTGATCTCCGATGACATTGGAACCAGACGCACATGTCTTTTCCTTCATCATACTCTTCACCATATGTTGCTTTGATTACCTTCCCGACTATAGAAAGATCTGCTATCATGTTGACCCTTGGGGAGATCGAGCTAGCCAAGATGGTTAGCAGCAGCCCGAGACCTAACGATTCGAGCTTAGTGCCTCGATCTCTTGGGTTGAGCCAGTGAGCCAGGGTATAGTCGTGCGTGCTGGTGGTAGGGGCAAGCAGAAGGGGGGTACAGGAAGCGATAGAAGATGATCAGGTGAACGATACGACAGGTAGCCAGGTACCGTGGCGATGGCGCCGCCGGCCAGGGCTAGCGGTGGAGCTGCACATTGTGCATGCCCAAGGACTTACACTAGTGCTACAGCAGAAAGTTACACAGTTAACTTTCAAATTAATATCCTAGACTAGATTGGCTTAATCAATTTCACAACAAAGCTTGATGAGATGTGTCAACGATCATGCACGGAAGGATATGATGACGAAATGCGGAAATGGCAATGGCAATGTTGCACAAGTTGACATGTCATCCGACGACATCTGGCCGGTGCACCAACAAGCACGGATCCACAAATGCAAGTACGTACACGAGGACAATGTGCACAGGGACACGTACGCGAGATTGATTTAAGAACTAATCTCGATCAGTAAACAAGAAGCGAAGAAGTCTCTCCTCTATGGCTGTACATTGCATGCACACGACGCGACTCGATCAATCGTCAATGAAGGGACTAGCAAGTGCAGGAACAGGTTAATCGATCGATCGATCAAGGGACACGAACCAGGAGGCGCCGCCGCCGCGCGCCGTCACGGGTCGAGGTGGATCGGCAGCACCGTGCTCCGCGAGCTCCGGCCGAGCCCGAACGACGACAGGAGCCGCCGGAACCGGCCGCTCGTCTCGCCAGCGCCGCGGTCAACGACGTTATTGCTGCTGCCGCCGGCGGCAAGGCTCGGGCCGGCCTCCCCCGAGCTGAGAGCCGCCGCAGCAGCATGCTCTTTGGTGTGCGGCTTCCGGCCGAGGCCGCCCGCGAAGCAGTCCATGGAGAAGGAGCGCGTGATGGGCTCCTGCGCGGCGGCGCCGGTCTTGGTCGGGAACCTGCCGGAGCTCCCGTACCCGACCCTCCCCGCCGCGGTATCGTCGTCGATGCGCCGCGAATCCCCGAGGTCGCGGCAGGAGGCGTCGCCGCCGTGGTCGTCGCCGCGCGCGAGCGGGAGGGTGACGACGGTGCGGCAGAGCGGGCAGCTGACGTTGTGGTGGAGCCAGGTGTCGATGCAGTCGATGTGGAAGGCGTGGGCGCAGGCGGGCAGCTTCTTGAGCCGCTCCCCGGGCGCGAACTCGCCCAGGCATACGGCGCACTCGGACGCGGACGACGCCTCCTTCTCCTTCCCCCGGCAGCGGTTGTAGTACCTGACGACGGGGAGCGCGGCGACGACGTCCGGGTCGAGCCCGCCGGGGAGCTCGGCGGCCTCGTGATCAGTGAAGAAGACCGCCGAGACGCGCTCCACCAGGTGGCGGGGGTTGTCGCCGCGGCGCGAGCGGTGGAGGAGCCCGCCGCTGCCGCCAGGCCCCCCGCCGCGGAGCCAGCAGCGGACGACGAGGAAGTAGTAGCTGATGAGGATGAGCGAGGTGACCATGAACCCGATCGCGATGACTATGGCGATCGGGAACGCCGCACCCGTTCCCTGCCCGGGGTACGGCGGCGGCGGGGACGACGAGTCCGGCGGCGGTATGGGCGCCCCTGCCGCGTCCATCGCTGGCTGTCAGACGTGCGCGCGCGTCGCCTGGGCAAAGTCAATGCCTTGCCTGACAGCTCGGGCGGGCGGCTAACCGACCGACCGGCCGGAAAAAGAAATAGGCGCACGACGCAGCTCGCGAGTGATCCAAGGAAGCGAACGAAGAGCGGCGCAGCCTGCGGCGGGTGGAGGAGAGGTGCGAGCTGGGCCGGGCACGTCGGTTAATAGAAAACTGCGGCACGCCAACTCGCGAAAGAGATGAGTGCCTGCGGCCGGTCCGCACGCGAGGCCGAGGCCGAGGACGCGGTGCGGGACGAAGTTTGAAACGCTTTTTATACGTGCGCGCTCGGGTGGCGTGGAAGTGGGAACCGCAGCGGGCGACGCCGACGGTTCAGCGGCAGTGGGGACGGGTCCCTGTCCGTTCTGTCCGACGGGTGCCTGGCGCTCAGGTCAACTCCTCGGCCCCCAGTCGGCTGCGCCGGTGCGGAACGTGCGCGCGCGACCGTGTTTGCGACTCGATCTCCGGCAGCCCCCACCGACCGGATCCAACGGGAGGCTGCAGGCAACGGACTAATGGAACCGCCGCCGGCGGCATCAGCTGTCCCGCCCTGTACGCTGTCTGTAGCGTCCAAACTGATCACAGCATGCAGGCACGCGTTAGAAACCTGGCGTAGCCACGTCACGAGCATTTGACTATTCCGGAAGAGTCCACCCCATGCTGTCACCCGAGGAGATTAGTATCCGAATCGTTTGATTAGAGTTCTGTAGCCTGTACCACCTAATAGCGTGCCAGCAAGATCAATAATGCAAGCGACTGCCTGTGATGATGGATTTGTTTCCAGCAGAGCCATTTTCTATCGTTACCTGAGGTACCTGCCCGGCTGCCGCCCGGGACCGTCGTCTGCCGACGGCCGCCTAACACGAGTTGCCTAATCGAAGTGGTTCCAATGGATGGACGTCACGGACCGTATGAGTTGGAAACGGTTTTTATCTTCGCCGAACTAACGCTTTAGACGTATAAGCTCAGCTTGTTTATCCTCAGGTTTTGATTGAGATTCTTGGAAGTCTGATAGAAAAGGGAGTGGTTCTGAATCTGACTGCCCTGTTCTGACTAAGCTGATTATGTTGCTTGGATCTATCTCTAATTTTTAAATGTCAAGAGTCAACTCCGGTTTGCAAATACACGTTACCTAGCTAGCTAGTACGTATCATTGTAGTCACGATATATATAATCAAATTGCCTGATTCTGCTTTGTTTTAGACTTTCAGTTCATCGCTCCCATGCTGACGACTCAAAGATATATGCGTACCATGATTTCATTAATTTTTTTATCCTTCACACAAAAGGCTTGCCTGTTTTTTATTAAGTTGGAGTCTACAAATCTGTTTTTACATTCTTGGGGATTGATCTCAATGATCTCTATGATTTTCAACAAACATGATCCCCTCGGCACTGTTGCTTCCTAGTGTATTACTTGCTATAATAAACAACCTAAGTTCTTCATGCCGGCGGTGACCCACATCTTGATACTTGATGAGCTTGAGCAGGTCGGCCACCTAGGTGCTTGCTCCTCGGATGCATCTGGCATTTCTTTCCCCAGCAACCAGCCAACCATTGAGTCTACTCCTTGGCGACACTACCCCTTTGCTCTCTAGGTTCGCCACCAGTCGTAGGTGGATTCCGTTTGCTGCAGATGACTTGTCTCCTGCAATGTCGAGCGAATGAGCCACCATACCTATTTGGAGTGGAGCCATGGTTTCGTTTCAGAAATAATTGGTTGAAAAGTACACCTGCTTATGTCATTCGCATGTTGTGTTTAAGAGGACAATGATTTATTATTCATTATTTTTATATATCTATATAAAATCTAAAAAAGGAACATTAAAAAAAAGCTTCCTGTCACAAAAAAACAATATGGACTCTAGTGTGGGCCCTTGACAAGGAATTTAATCGGGCTTCAGATTTTCAGAATTGAATCTGCCATCCAACTGAAATGAAGCCTAGCTGGCCATTCAGGCCATGTGGCTAACACTTTCCGCCCCAAAACTGAGCTGCTACTCTTTTTCTTTCTTTTTTCTTTTAGTTCCACACTTTCAGATGTGGCTATAGGCCGGGCATAGGGGTAAAATACCGTGTTAATTGGTGCCTGAACAGAAGTTCACAGGTATATATATCCCACTCCTGGGCATATATACGTCACACTTTAGACAGGTTCGTATTCCCCCTGTCACAATGAATATGTAATTCTTATTTTCTAAGGAGTCAATATTTTAAAATTACTAATAATTATATATTAAATATATAAATATTTATGCTAAGTAGTTAGTATCATCGGAAAGATCTTTAAGTCTACTTTCTTCGTCCTGTAATACAAAACATTCTAGCTTTTAAAATTTTTCTGAAGTATAGTTTTAAATAAATTTATTTCGAGTGTTAATAATAATTGCTATAAACTTGATCAAATTTGACGTAACTTGATAACCATGTTTCTCATATATATGACGGAGGGAATATATCCATTTACATATTACATTGTTTTGTCGTAGTGCCGGCGACGAAACAGCAAACTCTCATGCTGCAGAATCCAAACTAGCACCTTTGGAATTTTTCTCGACCGACCTAAATTTGTCGTTCCATAAGCCTGAAATGATTGGTCTCATTTTAATGTTTAAAGAAAGTGGGCCTCATCAACCAGTTTGGTTGGAGTAATGTACGGCGATGTATCACAGAGCGGACCCGTGATTTTTTGCGAGATTTTACGAGGCGTTCGACGATAACGTATCTTTTTCTCCTAGTGAGTCCACAAGGGAGCTGTTTCTGCAGCTCAGGTTCATGCGGCGCGCTCCGCACCACTGCAGGATCAGGCGCCGCGACCGGACTGGCCAGTAGGACTCCCTCTTCCCATCGCAAAATAATTTACCCAGTTAATACAACTCTCTCGCTCCACCGTTTGAACCGGTAATTATGGAATGTGTCTTCTCGCCGCGTTATAAGGCATCTCGCCTACGAACGCGACGAGCCGTTTATTGAGCTCATTTTTCCTTTAAAGCAACACGTGCATAAGTGTGATTTCGAAATTTGAAAAAAAAAGTTCTCTTTAACTTAAAAAGTCCTACTAAGATTTCGTTGGATCTTATGGTCTAAACTTTAGCCACTAAGCTTTAAACCTCTTTAGTTACTAAAACCCCAAACATTATAGTCTAAAGTCAATCTCACAAAAGGATCATTATTCACTAGAGCACACAAATAAGCTAAACTGGTCTAAAATTTAGCCCTTAAATGCAGACAACGAAACTCTGGATCATAGGATCCTAACAGGGTCCAAGTTGGTTTTAGGTTTTTTTTCTAAAAAAATGTCCATATACTATAAATAAATAGGGCATTGCTATATATAATCCAGGCGCCTGAAATTTTGTTTTTCTTCAGGCGATGTTCATCATCTGTTAGAAAGGAAAGAGAGACAGGGGGCGGGCGGGCGTCAGGCTCAGGCGTGTGCTGTTGGTGTGGGCGGGCAGCGTGTCGCCTGAACATCAGTCGACTGATGTATAGGAAACATGAAATAAATAATATATATGCATGGTCGTATTGTACCTTATTTGCTTTAGTCTACTACTTTGAAGTATGCCAAAAGAGACATATTCCCTCCAGCCAAGTGGATGGCCATTTTGGGTTGCATGTAGTATTTACAAACTTTGGTTACAAACAGATGTTTATGTTAGGAGTGAGTAAAGTGTTTTTTATAATAGTTTATTTTTGTTTTATTTATATAGACTTGGTTAAAAATAAGTACTCTCTTTGTTCTAAATCATAAATTATTCTTGCTTTTGTAGATACTTATTTTTTTTAATATACATCATATATAAATACATAATAAAACCATATGTATCTAGAAAAGCTAGAACAACGTGCAATTTGGAGCTTGGGATGCGAGTACATGACTTCGATCTTTAATCTCATGGACAATCTGCAAAAAATCAATTCGTCTTCATAAGTATTATTAGCTTGACAATTACCGGTCTCTCGGACAAACCCCCTCCATCGGAAAAGACAATAATTCTAGCACAACACCAAATTAAAGTATTTTGAGTTTAACTAGCTATATATAAAAAACAGTAATACCACCTATGATATCAGATAATAATATCATTAGATTTGTCATGGGATGTATTTTTATATTATGATGTATCTATGTAGTTTCATAGACATCATTACATCAGTATCTTTTCTTATATATATACTATTTATAAACTTTAGATATTTTAATGAAGAAAATGTGTCTCGAATTTTATTCGTTTCAGGACAAAGGTGGTATATATGCACTGTTTATATTTGTCGGTGTTCTGACCCTTGAGGGGTTAACACCAACGAGTAATATTTGTAATTGCGTGCTCCCTTAATCCGGTGGGTGATGCAAGAAGGACACGGCGATTTATCCTGGTTCGGGCAAAGAAGACCCTACGTCCAGCGGGGGGAGGATAGTTTGTGTTATCTTGCACCGAAGTGCTAGTACAGGGGAAAATACAAGCAGGTGTGAGGAGCGTGAGGTGGGCTTGGGCGTTCGGACGCCTAGCTCTCGACCTTACACTAGCTCACGGTGTCGTTCTGTGATCTAAAAACTTAGCGTTTCTATGCTCTAGATCCTCTCGTTCGGTCCCCCTCTTTCTAACGCCCTGGCGCCCCCTTTTATAGGTGAAGGAGGGGCACAGGAGTACATGTATTTAGAGTTCGCATGGCCGGTAACGCATGGCATTGAGGCCGATCACGTCGGTGCTGCTGTAGTGATGTATGTCGGTATGGGAGGCCCTGCAGCCGTCGCGTCGGGAGTTGTTGAAGTGTAGCCCGGAGTCGTTGGAGTCCTGCTCGAGGATTCGTCCGACGGAGTCGAGGGGCGGCGGTCGAGGACTTGACTTGAGTCGAGGGGGTCGAGTCGAAGGGGTCGAGCCTCACCGGATAAGGTCAAATCCCGGGAAATGCGGGAAACGCGCTGATTCATACGTCTCGAGGGGGTGCTGGACGGGGCACAGTGCTCGGCATGGTGCAACAGCGAAGTACGATCCGCGGGATTTCGGAGCATGGGCGGTAAATGCAAGATTTGACCGCCACTCCCACAACTGTTACCGTGACTGAGGCCATACGGTTAGGCGGGGGTAGGTAAAACACATTAAATGCGCCCGGATCCGTACGAAAGAGTCGGTAGCCGAGGGGTGCGCTGTCCTCGAGGGCTGCCCATTCGCGCGAACGAAGTTCCGTCCTCGAGGGCAGGCTCGTTCGCCGGGCGAAGTTCCGTCCTCGAGGGGTCGCCCGAATTGTACCCTCGAGTGTACAGTCCCAGTCCGCTCGGTAGCCCCTCGAGCAGGCTCTGGCTTTGGGCCGCCGTAGTCCGTTCGTGGGTCAACCCAGTATGCTTTAGCCTGCGGGCCTTCGAACGTTAATCGTGGGAGGTCACTGGAGGGTTCGTGTTGCTGATTTTGCGGGGTTTAGCCCGGTAAACTGGGAGTTTGGGGTACCCATTTCCTGGGTAACGACAGTAGCCCCCGAGCCCCTGCGCGAGTGATGACACTCGGGCAGGGGGTCAAGAGTTGGAAACGGGACGTGATTCGGATTTTTTCGTGGGGGGCGCGCGAGCGACCCCCGCGGGGGTAGCCCCCGAGGCCTCGTAGGAGTCGAAAGACTCCTGTGAGGGCTTCATTTGTCTTCGGTCGAGGGGTGCTTGTCCAGTCGGGTACAGGCCTGAACTAGAGTTGCAGTGCTTTACCGAGGGGTGCGTCGGGACGCCGAGCCCCCGGGGGATTTTCGACCCTCTTTTGTCGAGGGGTGCCGGGCACAGTCGAGCTCCCGAGCCTCGTGCGGCTGGGGCGTTGCCGGCCTCGGCATTCATCTCATGAGTCCTTTCGATCGGACGTGAGGCGAGAAGCATCGGACTGCCCTCGATAGGGCGAGCCTCGAAGTTCTTAGTGAGCTGATAATGGGAAAATCCAAGTAAGAGCCCGTTCCTCGTTCGATAGAGGTCGGCAGGAGGCCCGGAGGCGGTCTCATTAAAGCAAAACGCAATGGACCTACGGATACCGATTCCATTCGATAGGTCTCGGCGGCTCGATGCCTCCCTTCGGGGGGATTCCATAAAGTTCGTAGCATTTCGCCTTGGATGTGTCCAAAGGGGTCTCGAGAGTTCGTTCTCGAGCGGGGCCTCGTGTTGGCTCCCCCTTGGTCACCCCTAACTCGGGTGCTCGAGGGTGGCTGTCGAACCCTGATCGTGGGGCCAGCCTTCGCTCCCTCGAGGCTTAGGGCCGGAGCCCGATTTTTTTGGTGCTCAAGGGCGGCCGTTGAGCCCTCACTCGAGGGCCGGTCTTCGCTCCCTCGAGACTTCGAGGTGGGGCCGGAGCCCGCTTACCTTCTCCTGGAACAGTTCGCCGGTAAGTGACGCTTATTTTTCTTACCGTTAGGCGCACCTTTTGAGGAGGAAGCTAAAACGATGCGGCAGTGGAGATCGTGGTGGGCCCGAGCAACGGCTCTTTGCCAGAGGTGTGACGCGTGTATCCGGTCGAGGATCGAGAGGGGGGTGAACGGTCAGGTAAGCGCATTAATTGCGGAAAGTTACCTTTTCCCTGCCGCCGGACTCCGCCCGTCGCTCTTCCCGGGTATAAAAACGAAGGGGGACAGGCGCTGTTCGCCCCCACCTTTGCCATCCTCCCGAATTCCTGCTTTCCTGCGTGCGTGAGGGTAGAAACTTAGAGCGAGAAGTCACGATTGGGAACCTTCCTGGTCGTCCGTCCGCCGAGGAGATTCGTGCTGTTGTTGCCGCCGCCGTGCCCACCGAGCAGATCTGTGCTACCACTGCTGCCATGGCCCCCATCCTCCAGCCCGCCGAATCCTGGCGCCCGTCGACCGTGACGCGGCAAAGGCTGAACGAGCTGGTGGGAGAAGGACTTCTCCGCCCCGTCACCAATCCGAATCGGCCGGAGTGGATTGCGCCGCCGAGGAGCCACCAAGAGCCGAGCCCGCCGGAGGGCTATGTGGTGAGCTTCCTCAAATATCACCGGCACGGGTTCGGCGTACCCCCGAGTGAGTTCATGCGGGGATTGATGAACTTCTACGGTGTTGAGCTCCAGCATTTCTCCCCCAACGCCATCTCCAACGCCGCCATCTTCACGGCCGTCTATGAGGGCTACCTCGGGATGGCGCCACATTGGGAGCTGTGGCTCCACCTTTACAAGGGGGAGTGGTTCGCCTCCCCGGTGGCGCCAGGAGTAAGGCGAATCGTTAGAGCGGGGTGCCTCAACTTCGTGTTGAAGACCGGGAGGTCGGAGGAGCCACGCGAGTATATCCCCACCGGGTTGATGTCCAACCACTCCCTGTGGGATGAGCAGTGGTTCTACCTTTGCAACGACGGAGGCTATCTCCCGCCGTACACCGGGCGGCTTATCACCGAGCGTCCATACAACTGGCCGCACGGTGTCGCGGGAGATCTTCAGCATCGACTTTGTCCCCTCGTCGCCGTGATAAAGACCCTTCGAGAGGCGGGCTTGACGGCGGGCGTGGTGGTCTCGGCCTTCCACAGTCGACGGGTGCTCCCTCTGATGGAGCGCCCACTACGGTTGGACGAGATGCTCCCCTCGGCGGCGCCCGAGGTTCTCGAGAGGTGCCGGAAGTCTGGCAAGAAGCCATCCGCCACGAAAGTTGTTGCGCGGGTAAAGGGGATGGTCGCAGGCTCGTTTAGGGTGGAAGACGTTAACCGCCTCCCCATGCGGTCGGAGGAGGGTTGCCTCGACCTGGTGAGTGCCCCGACCTACGCCTTTTGCATTTTCGTTCCGCCCCCTTCTCTCGTCCCTGTGACTAAACATTTTCTTGTAGGGCAGAATCGACTACCGGAAATCAAGGCCCCCACTGAGGGAGGATGCTCCTGATCATCAGGTAAGACGCTTCACCGCCCAGCAAGAAAAGCGGTGTAAGGACAAAGAGGAGAAGAAGAAGGCCAAGAAGCTCCGGGAGCGTGAAAGGCTTGCGAGGCGCCGCGCTGAGCAGAGGCGCGACGGGCTCCCGGAGAAGGAGTCTCCCTCGTCCAAGGGAGATGAAGATGATGCTGACGATGATAGCGATGACGTCAAGGGGGTGGCGGGGCGTCTCGACCGCATCTTGTCGGGTTCCTCCCATGCTGATCGCCCCTTCGTGTAGGAGGAGGCGGTGGAGGAGCGCGCCCCCCAGCCGGTGGCATCGGCCTCGGAGTGCCAGCGTGGGAAAAGGCGGGCCGATGCCTCGACTCGAGGGGGCTCACCCCCCTCCCATCGTACTCGAGGTGGGACCCCACCCACTTTGATCCGGGAAACCCGGTCCTGGTCGTCGGCGCGGGCGGAGCAGAGCCGTGCTCAGGAGGCCCCGTCGGAGCAGGGAGGCGCGGCGACCCCACCGATGGCCCTGAGCAGCCTCAGCCCCGGGAAGAGCTCGGCTTCGGGAGGGGTCTCGAGATCTGCTGACGGTTTGAGGGGGACCCGAAAGGCCTCTATCCCCTTCGGGTAAGTGTTGTTGATTCAATGCTTTTTTCGTTGCATCCTCATTGTGCAGCTTAATAAGCTTTTTGCCGTCCTCTTCTCATCCAGGCCCAAGCGCCGAATCGAGGAGGCGTCTCTTACGTTGGCTAAGTAGCTCAAGGTGGACGCAGCTGCAAAGATGGAGGCCCCGGTCACAGGTGCAACGGCGAGGCCCTTGGCTCCGTGGGAAGCCAAGTGGTTGTCCTCAGCCCTCGGGGCTATGGCGTGCGGTAGGCTGACGGGTTCCGCTCTCGCTACAGGGTCGAGCGTCTCGGGGGCCGCGACGGGCGACGACTTCGAGCCAAGGAGGACGCAAGAGGGAGGGAGCGCCTCCTTGACGTCATCGTCTGTGGTCCTCGAGCTCGGCCCGGCGCCAGGGGGCGGAGCCCCGACGCCGGGAGCTTCCGCTCCTGGCCGACCGGAGGCCTCGATCCCTGCACCTAAGGCGGGAGCCCCCGAGGGCCACGAGCCAGGAGAGGGGGTAGCCGTCGTCGACCTCGAGGGTGAGGAGACCACAGCCCTTCCCCCCTCGACGGGAGAGTGAAGACCCTGGCCGGCGGGGCTACGCGAGCTCGAGGCCCAGAGGAAGCAGGAGCAGGGGGCCCTGCAAGAAGAAGAGCTACCGCGGCCGTAGCAAGAGGGGGAGAAGGAGCCACTGGAGCAACGGGAAGAGGAGGAGGAAACTGGGGGCCAGCCCCAGCATCAGCAGGCACAGCAGACGTCGTCGGGGGGCACGGCGCCGCTGGACCCGCCGGCGCAGCAGCCGCCCGAGACGTCGGAGGCAGAGGGGACTTCGGGACTACCCAAGCAATGGCTGTCCATGATCACCCTGGACGAGCTGCTGGCTGAAGAAGAAATAGCGTCGAAGGCGTCGACGGTCCCGCGGCTGCTGGGGGTGCAGTCGGAGGAGGTCTCGGTACCGAACCCACCGGAAGATGCGTCGATGGTGGACCTGCCGGCGCCACAGGACGTGGCGTTGGGGGAAGCAATGGCCTCGACACCTCCGCTGCCTCCGAAGGCGCCAGAAGCAACGTCGAGCCAGCCACTGCAACCGTCGACGGAGCAGCCGGAGGAGACGGCAGCTTCTGGCTCGCCGAGGAGGTCGACTTCCGACCTCGGGCTGAGGGATGTTGGCGCCGCGTCGGAGTTCCGCACCCCGACGGAGTTGGCCGTGCGTTACGGCATCCCATGTGATGTGGTGGACGAGATCGAGTCCTTGGTGCGAACCAAGGTCAAGACGGTCCTTCCACATTGGGGCAAGGAGCGCATCGTACTCCGGAAACTTGGCGACTCCAGCGCTCCGGGGATCGAGATGGATGACCCGGCGGAAGTCAAGTGCTGGGAGGACGCCGAGCGGTCCCGGGCGTGGCTGCAGCACTTGCTGAAGCTGGGCGTCAAGCTCGCTGAAGGCCTCGACTGGAACCTCACGGTGAGTCCCCGTGTAGACCATATGCAGTTTTTTGAGTTCTTTCGTGTGAAATGCCTTAACCCTTGATTTCCTGTCCCCAGGAGGTGCGGAGGCATTCCTACTCTAGTTCAGACTTCCTCCATGAAACGCACAACAGCCAGGAGGAAGTGCTTCACCAACTCGAAGCCGGTCGCTCTACGCAGGGCAGGGTGGCCGAGATCGAGGAGGAGCTGAAGCGAACCAGGGAGGAGGCCACCAAAGCCAAAGAGGAGGCCGCTCGGGTGAAGGAGGACGCGGAAGCTGCTCGAGGGGAAGCCGCCCACCTCAAGGAGGAGCTCAAGCATGCCAGGGAGGAGGCTGACGCGGCCAAGGCCGAAGCGGGAAGGGCCAAGGGCGAGAGCATCCGAGCCCAGGAGCGCATCGAGCTACTCGTGGGGAAGGCTCAAAGCTCAGTGGAGCGCATCCGCTCTCTCGAGGCCAGTCTCGCTGAAGTCTCCACGGCGCGCAACACCCTCTCCGTCTTGGCCTAGGAGGAGAAAAACCGGGCCGCTAGCCTGGAAACCCAGCTCAGGGTGATGAAGGCTACCCTCCAAGAGAAGGAGCAGGCCATCATTTTGGCTGGTGGCGCCCTCGAGACCATCCGCTGCGAGAATACGGAGGTGACCCGGGCCTTCAAGGAGGCCCAGCGGGAGCGAGACGAGGCCCGAGGGGAGCACGACGCCGTGCTGGGGGATCGCCGCGCCCTCGAGACTCGCTGTGCTGGTGAGTTCCTTGAAGAGCCTTTGTTCTTTTTTCTTCCCGTATGGTTTGTCTTAACTCTTGTTTTGTGTTTTAGGCCTCGAGTCTAAGCTTCTTGCTACCCAAACCGCCGCCAAGGCGCTGCAGGAGAGCCTCGCGGTGGAGGGGGCACTTCTCGGCCGGCTTCGGGTTGCCCTCGATAGGCTCTGCGCCTCCTGGGAGGTCAGGCCCGTCGAGGTTGCTGAAGAAGACATCCCGGGTGCCGGGCTCGTCGACCGGATCTACTACCTCGATGCCACCCTTCGTGATCGCGTGCGGGAGGTGCTTCATACCGGCGTGAAGTGGGCGCTAGCAGTGGTCTCCTCCGGCTTCATCTTTGACATGAACGTGGTCGCCCAAGGCTTCGTTCCTGATATCTCGAAGACCGACGCCGAGAACGAGGAGCGATGCCGAGGGCTCATCAATGACGCCGAGAGGCCAGGGGGAGCGCTGGGGAAGTTGTTCGAGGACGAAGTCCTCCCCCCTGCGGATGAAGGGTACAACGTCGAGGAGGGTGGCGACGGAGCGGGCCTGTAGGGCAAGGCTGGGCGAAGATGCCCATGTAATAAGTTAGTTTTTTGTAACTTATATTCAATGTGGCTTCGAAAGCCTTTTTGAACATTAATGTATCAATCGTAATGCAATTTGTCGTTTTACTTTCGAGCCTTCTCTGCTTTCTTTCACCTAGACTTTGCTTTTTTGACTAAGTTTTTGACGCATGCTCGTATCCTTCGAGGGGGAGCGAGTGGAGGTACTGTAGCCCGGAGGAGTAGGAGAGCTCCCGGCTCGACAGCCCTCGACCCTCTAGGGAGTTCGAGGATTTTCTACTTAGTTGCTAAGCGTATCGAGGCGTGAGAAAGAAGAGGCGCTCGAGTTCTGATCGCCTGACTTTTGCTTTTCGACTAAGTGTTCGACGCAGGCTCGTATCCCTCGAGGGGGGAGCGAGTGGAGGTACCATAGCCTGGAGGCATAGGAGAGCTCCGGCTTGACAGCCCTCGACCCCTAGGGAGTTCGAGGCATTTTCAACTTAGTTGCGAAGCGAAAGGAGACGCTCGAAAAAAATCGTTCGTGAAAAATTCATTCGCATTTTTAGGAACTTAGGGGGTTCCCCCCCGTTAGCCCCCGAGGGAGGCTCGACTCTGGCGAGACAGGGTCAAGGCTACCTCTTGCATGTACAATAACAAGTTTGAACTTATAATCGAAAGTACTCCTTCTATTTGCCATGCGAAAATGTACAAAACATGCGAGAATGTACGAGGGCATCGGTGCCCTAAGGGTAAAAACGATGTAGCTGTTCGATGTTCCATGCGTTGGTGAGGATTTTACCTTTGTCGTTAGCGAGCTTGTACGTCCCGGGCTTTAGCACCTCAGCTACGGCGTATGGGCCTTCCCATGGCGGGGTCAGCTTGTGACGTCCCTTGCTGCTCTGTCGTCGACGTAGGACGAGGTCTCCAACTTGGAAGTCCCTCGGGCGCACGTGCTTATCGTGGTAGCGTCAAAGTTTCTGCTGATACCTCGCGAAGTGAATTAGCGCCATGTCTCGAGCCTCCTCGAGCTGGTCGATGGCGTTTGCGAGGGCTTCTTTGTTGCTTTGCTCGTTGTATGCCTTTAGTCGAGGGGAACCATACTCGAGGTCAGTGGGGAGGACGGCCTCGAACCCATAGACCAAGAAGAATGGGGTGAAGCCCGTGGCTCGACTAGGTGTTGTCCTTAGGCTCCATAGGACCAAAGGCAGCTCGGCGGCCCATTTTTTTCTGTGCTTGCTAAGGCGGTTGAGGATCCTTGTCTTGAGGCCCTGCAAAATCATGCCATTGGCGCGCTCAACCTGGCCGTTAGTTCGAGGATGGGCAACCGTGAACCAATTCACACGGATGTGATAGCGATCGCAGAAATCCAAGAACTTCTTGCCGGTGAACTGTGTGCCTTTGTCAGTGATGATGACGTTCAGGACCCCGAAGCGATGGATGATGTCGGTGAAGAACTCGACCGCCCGTTCGGAGCGGATGTTGCCGATAGGCCAGGCCTCGATCCACTTGGTAAACTTGTCAATGGCAACGAGCAGGTGTGTGTACCCTTTGGTTGTCCTCTTGAGAGGCCCCACGAGATCGAGGCCCCAGACCACGAACGGCCAGGTGATGGGGATCATTTGTAGAGCGTGAGCTGGGAGGTGCGTTTGCTTGGCATAGAATTGACACCCTTTGCACGAGCGGACAATGCTCGTGGCGTTGGAAACGGCGGTCGGCCAGTAGAAACCCTATCGGAAGGCATTGCCAACGAGGGTCCTTGGCGCTGCGTGATGGCCGCAAGCCCCGGAATGTATGTCCTCGAGGAGCCTCCTGCCTTCCTCGATAGTAATGCAGCGCTGAAGAACGCCTGAGGGGCTTCGCCTGTAGAGTTCCTTGCCGTCACCGTAGATGACGTAGGACTTGGCCCGTTGCGCGATCCGGTGAGCTTTGGTCCGGTCTTCCGAAAGCTCTCCCCGAATGAGGCAGTCGAGTAAAGGGGCTCGCCAATCCGGCGGCGGGCTCGACGGAGGAGGAGTCCCCTGGATCTCCATAACCTGGGCCCCGGTCAAGGGGGCCCCAGTCGAGGTCGTGAGGTGGAGCTTCGAGGACGTAGTGCAAGCCCCCGTGCCCAAATCGATGGAGGGCTCGAAGAGGTCCCTCGAGAATACGTCCGGAGGGACGGTACCTCGAGTCGATGCGATTTTTGCAAGCTCATCCGCGGCTTCATTGTATCGTCGAGCAATATGACTAAGCTCGAGGTCATGGACCTTGTCTTCCAACTTGCGCACTTTGTTACAGTAGGCTTCCATCTTGGCGTCGTGGCAGTTCGAGGCCTTCATCACTTGGTCGATGATTTGTTGTGAGTCGCCTCGAACATCAAGGCGTCGGATCCCGAGTTCAAGGGCAATTCGTAATCCAGTGACGAGAGCTTCGTACTCCACGATGTTATTAGAAGTGACAAAGTGGATGCGAATGACGTAGCGCATGTGGACTCCGAGGGGTGAAATGAAGAGCAAGCCCGCGCCTACTCCTGTCTTCATGAGCGACCCATCGAAGTACATTGTCCACAGCTCGGCTTGGATTTGAACTGGCGACAACTGAGTGTCGGTCCACTCAGCGACGAAATCCACCAGCGCTTGGGACTTGATGGCCTTCCGCAGTGCGTAGGTGATGGTCTCGCCCATGAGCTCGACCGACCACTTAGCAATCCTTCCAGTGGCCTCCCGGTTATGGATGATCTCCCCCAAGGGGAACGAAGATACCACGGTAACCGGGTGGCTAAGGAAGTAGTGCTGGAGCTTGCAACGTGTAAGGACGATGGAGTAGAGCAACTTCTGCACCTGTGGGTAGCGGATTTTCGTTTTCGAAAGCACTTCGCTGACGAAGTAAACCGGCCGCTGGACGGGCAAGGCGCGCCCTTCCTCTTTCCTCTCAACCACTATGGCCACGCTGACCACCTGAGTGGTTGCGGCGACATAGAGGAGGAGGGGCTCGGGCGGTTGAGTCGACGTCGCTGGTCGAGGAGGGACGAGAATCAGGGTGGATGTCAGCATGCCTTTGAGTTCGTCGAGAGCCTCCTCGGCCTCCGCGGTCCATGTGAATCGCTCGGATTTTTTCAAGAGGCGGTACAGAGGCATGGCCTTCTCCCCTAAACGTGAGATGAAACGACTGAGGACCGCGAGGCAGCCCGTGACCTTCTGCATGCCCTTGAGGTCCTGAATCGGCCCCATTCGCATGATGGCCGCCACCTTCTCGGGGTTGGCCTCGATCCCATGCTGGGAGACGATGTATCCGAGGAGCATGCCCCGAGGCACTCCGAAGACACATTTCTCGGGGTTGAGTTTTATGTTTTTGGCTCGAAGGCACCCGAACGCGATTTTGAGGTCATGGATGAGGTTGTCCACTTTTCTGGACTTGACCACGATGTCATCGACATAGGCCTCGATCTTGTCGCCTATGTGTTCGCCGAAGACGTGGAGCATGCACCGCTGATACGTCGCCCCGGCGTTTCGAAGGCCGAAGGGCATGGTGATGTAGCAGTACATGCCAAAAGGTGTGATGAAGGAAGTCGCGAGCTGGTCGGACTCTTTCATCTTGATTTGGTGGTAGCCGGAATAAGCATCGAGGAACGAGAGGGTTTCACATCCCGCGGTAGAGTCAACAATTTGATCAATGCGTGGTAAAGAAAACGGAACTTTGGGACATGCTTTGTTTAAACTAGTATAGTCAATACACATCCACATTTTTCCATTCTTTTTCTTAACTAACACGGGATTAGCTAACCATTCGGGGTGATGGACCTCCTTGATGAATTCAGCCACCAAAAGCTTGTGCACCTCCTCGCCGATGATCCTGCGCTTCTCCTTGTTGAAGCGACGCAGGCGTTGCTTCACCGGTCTGGACCCGGCTCGGATCTCCAAGGCGTGCTCGGCGACTTCCCTCGGTATGCCCGGCATATCCGAAGGACTCCACGCAAACATATCGGCGTTCGCGCGGAGAAAGTCGACGAGCACGGCTTCCTATTTGCCCTCGAGGTCGGCGCTGATCGTTAGCACCTTCTCGCCGGGGCAGCTCGGGTCGAGGGGGACTTTCTTGGTGTCTTGTGCCGGCTCAAAGTTGCCGGTGTGCCGCTTGGGATCTGGCACCTCATCGGCGAGGCGCTCGAGGGTCACGGCTATCATGGCATTTTGCTCGACGGCCTCTCCATACTCGATGCATTCGATGTCACAGTCGTACGCGTGCTCGTAGGAGGAGGCGACGATGATGATGCCCTTGGGTCCTGGCATCTTGAGCTTGAGGTAGGTGTAGTTTGGGATCGCCATGAACTGCGCATAGCCCGGTCGGCCGATGATAGCGTGATACGTTCCATGAAACCCGACCACCTCGAAGGTGAGGGTCTCTTTCCTGAAGTTGGCAGGGGTGCCAAAGCAGACAGGAAGGTCGATACGGCCGACGGGGAGGGCCTTTTTCCCCGGCACGATGCCATGGAATCCCCCGGCGCTGGGTCGGAGTTGGCACCTCCTGACTCCCAGGAGGTCGAGGGTCTTGAGGTAGATGACGTTCAGGCTACTGCCGCCGTCCATGAGGACCTTCGAGAGGCGAGTGTTTATGATGATTGGGTCGACGACGAGCGGATAGGCCCCGGGGTTGGGGACTCGATCTGGATGGTCATTGCGGTCGAACGTGATGGGCGCGTCAGACCAGTCGAGGTAGTGAGGTGCCGCGACTCAGACAGAGAAGACTTCTCGATGCTCCCACTTGCGCTGTCGAGGCGTGAGCTGGGTCGAGGGGCCCCCGTAGATCATGTAGCAGTCGTAGACTTCGGAGAATTTTCTGTCTTCCCCGTTGTCTTCCTCACCGCTGCCTTGGTCTTTCTTGTCATCACCTTTCTTCACACCCACTTGCTCGAAGTGCTTTCGAAGCATGCGACAGTCCTTAAGCTTATGCTTCGCCCCGTCCTTGTGGTAAGGGCAGGGCTCCTCGAGCATTTTGTCAAAGATGGCGCCCTCGGGGGGACCTCGAGGTCTTTTGCGTTCGGTTGCTATGATGAGATCGTCTTCTGCAGCCTCATGCTTGCCTTGCTGATTTTTCTTCTTCTTGTTGTTTCTCTTCGACCCTTTGCTCGAGCCTCCGGAGTCGTCAGCTGCCGACACCTTTCCCTTGTCCTTCCCGTCGCTGAAGAAGGCGCCGACCGCCTCTTCGCCGGTCGCGTAGTTGGCGACCACATCCATGAGCTCGTCGACGGTGTCGGAGCGGTTACGCCCCAACTCGCGAACTAGGTCCTTGCAGGTTGTACACGCAACGAACGCTAGAATGACGTCGAGATTGGAGATGTGGGGTAGTTCGGTGCGGAGCTTGGAGAATCGTCGAGCAAAGTCGCGGAGAGACTCCCCTGGTTTCTGCTTGCAATTGCACAGTTCCCAGGAGTTCCCAGGACGCACGTAGGTACCCTTGAAGTTCCCCTCGAAGATCTGGACAAGGTCGACCCAGCCGCGAATCTGGTCAGGGGAAGCTCCTCGAGCCACCTACGCGCGGTGTCGGACAGGAACAGGGGAAGGTGACGTATGATGACGTGATCGTCACGTGCCCCGCCCGCCTCACAAGCCAGCCGAAAGTCGGCTAGCCAGAGCTCGGGATTGGTTTCGCCGTTGTATTTGACGATGCTCGTGGGGGGTCAAAACTTGTCGGGCAGCTAGGCGCAGCGGATCGTCCTGCTGAAGACTCAGGGACCCGGTGGCTCTGGGGCCCGTCGGTCTTCGTCGCTGTCGTAACGCCCTCCACGATGGGCACTGTACCCTCGATCCTCGGCATCCCCGTGCTTGCGTCTGCGGTTCTCGACGATGTCAAGGCGCGCGTCGCGGGGAGCGCGGTCGTCGTTGATACGTTCTCGGGCTGGCTTCTTCTTCAGTCGGGGGGCCGCCCCCTGATCGACCGAGCTCTCCCTTTTGGGCCGGGAGGGCTCGACCTGAGGTTCGGAGGCTGCCCCTCGACGCCTCGAGGCTGAGCTCTCGGCTTGCTGAACAGCAGCAACTTGGAGGAGATCCTCGACCTCGTGTTGTATCCGCCGAGCTTGCGAGTTGGATGGCGCGGGCATATTGTGAAGGAGCATAGCCGCCGCGACAATGTTCTGGCTTGCTCAGGGATAACGGTTGGCGGGTTGCTCGGGTGCCCCTGCCTCGTTGATCTGTCGGTTGACCTCTCGGGCCCTGGCTCGGGCTCTACCGCCGGGCAGTTGCCGCTCTTGCTCGAGGGTTAGCTCGAGCAGGCGCAATCGTTCCTGCTCGTCGGCGAGCTTTGCCTGCAACTCCCGAATTTGTGCCAGCTGTGCGTCCTGCTCGCCAGGACGGGGGCACGCCTCTCGGGGTGCGTCTGGTTGTTGGTCCTCTGCTCTGGGGGGAGCACCTCCCGCCGCAGCGGTAGCTGCCGCGGCCACTGGATCGATGGTGTCCTGATTGGAGTCGACATCACCATCGATGTGGAGGCACTCGCGAGTAGGATCCCAATGATCAGAGTCAGAGTCGGGGTCGCCGCAGCAGAAAACAGGGAATTGTCCCCGCGCCTCCTCCTGCAGCTGCTGTCGGAGTGTGCCGACGGTGTACCTCCGGGGGCCGGGCGCTCTCGTGAAAGCCAAGCCCTCGGAGGCTGGTGTGACAGTCCCCACGTTCTTCATTGCACGGAGAAGGGCGCCTGGGCGGTCCTCTAACGTGCTCATGTTGGAGTGGGTCGCTGTCGAGATCGTCGTCATGGCATTGTTGAAGTCGAACGAAGGCCGCCGATGTCGCTCGAACAGCTCGTGCGGGAGCGGGCTCGATCGAGCGGGGACTTCGTCACGCTTCCTCGATGAGCGTACTGCGAAGGTGGAGTCGGGGTTGTGGTGGGGTCCTGCCGGTTTGCCCTCTACCTCAGAACTCGGGTCAGACAATCCCTCAACAAGGGGTTCCTCATCTCTGGTCAGGGGCGAGGAGAAAACGGCAGGAACCATCCTCGACTCAGGTTGATGGCGATGACGGTGTCGATCGTGCCTCCTTCTGGACGTGGAAGCATGGTGGTGAGACCGGCGAGCGGCCCCCCATGAGCGTGGGGGCGTACCGTGACCTCTGTTTGGGTCACTGATCGAGAGCAGGGTCATGTCATAGCCCTGGTCGAGGGTCATGAACTCCAGGCTCCCAAACCAGATCACCGTAGCACGCGGAAGTGGTGAAACAAAGTCGCCCATCCAAAAAAATGGTGGGAAATCGTTAGTGACACGCGGCTCCCCTACCTGGCGCGCCAACTGTCGGTGTTCGGACCCTCGAGGGGTTAACACCAACGAGTAATATTTGTAATTGCGTGCTCCCTTAATCCGGTGGGTGATGCAAGAAGGACACAGCGATTTATCCTGGTTCGGGCAAAGAAGACCCTACGTCCAGCGGGGGAGGATAGTTCGTGTTATCTTGCACCGAAGTGCTAGTACAGGGGAAAATACAAGCAGGTGTGAGGAGCGTGAGGTGGGGCTTGGGCGTTCGGACGCCTAGCTCTCGACCTTACGCTAGCTCACGGTGTCGTTCTGTGATCTAAAGACTTAGTGTTTCTATGCTCTAGATCCTCTCATTCGGTCCCCCTCTTTCAACGCCCTGGCGCCTCCTTTTATAGGTGAAGGAGGGGCACAGGAGTACATGTATTTAGAGTTCGCATGGCCGGTAACGCATGGCGTTGAGGCCGATCACGTCGGTGCTGCTGTAGTGATGTATGTCGGTATGGGAGGCCCTCAAGCCGTCGCGTCGGGAGTTGTTGAAGTGCAGCCCGGAATCGTTGGAGTCCTGCTCGAGGATTTGTCCGACGGAGTCGAGGGGCGGCGGTCGAGGACTTGGCTTGAGTCAAGGGGGTCGAGTCGAAGGGGTCGAGCCTCACCGGATAAGGTCGAATCCCGAAAAATGCGGGAAACACGCTGATTCATACGTCTCGAGGGGGTGCTGGACGGGGCACAGTGCTCGGCATGGTGCAACAGCGAAGTACGATCCGCGGGATTCCGGGGCATGGGCGGTAAAAGCAAGATTTGACCGCCACTTCCATAACTGTTACCGTGACTGAGGCCATACGGTTAGGCGGGGGTAGGTAAAACGCATTAAATGCGTCCGGATCCGTACGGGAGAGTCGGTAGCCGAAGGGTGCGCTGTCCTCGAGGGCTGCCCATTCGCGCGAACGAAGTTCCGTCCTCGAGGGCAGGCTCGTTCGCCGGGCGAAGTTCCGTCCTCGAGGACAGGCTCGTTCGCCGGGCGAGGTTCCGTCCTCGAGGGTCACCCGAATTGTACCCTCGAGTGTACAGTCCCAGTCCGCTCGGTAGCCCCTCGAGCAGGCTCTGGCTTTGGGCCGCCGTAGTCCGTTCGTGGGTCAACCCAGTATGCTTTAGCCTGCGGGCCTTCGAACGTTAATCGTGGGAGGTCACTGGAGGGTTCGTGTTGCTGATTTTACGGAATTTAGCTCGGTAAACCAGAGGTTTGGGTACCTATTTCCTGGGTAACGACAAGATTAATCGGCAAGCTAGACTGCCAACGACAGAGCGTTGCCATCCGCCGCCAAACTAATAAAAAACGGGCAAGTAAGCATTGGTGCGTCCATTCCATTTCTGTTGCTCCTATCCGAGCCACGCTACGTACGTACTCCGATCCGATCGGTTCAAAAAAGGTATCAGTGCAGGCATGCGCGCTGTACACAGTATACTGGACCACGACAATGTCCGATATATATAGGAGTATATGCTAGAGCAGCAGTGTAGGCAGTAGCAGTATAATACTATAGGAGTACTAGCTAGCATCTATGCGACTGTCAAGGGGTACTAAGAGCGAGGTCAACTATGTCCATTTCATATTTCCATTTTTTTTCGAGGGGGGAAATTCCTTATTTCCATTTATGTTGCTCTTGCAGCCACGCACCCGCACGCTACGTCGTACGTCCATTCCATTTATGTACGTTGCTCTTGGAGCCACGATCCGTACGTACTCTCCGATCGATCGGCTCACGAAAGGGGAAAAAATCAGTATCCACTACCCATGTTCGTTTTATATATATACTGGTGGACCACGTACGACAAGCAACAAAATAGGGAACAACTGGCTGCAGAACAAGCAGAGGACCATCAAGTTGAAAACTATAGGGGATTCTCAGGATGTTGATCAGCTATGTTCTTCTTTTTAGTTCTGCATTTTCTTTATTGTTCTTTGTAGCTTTTTGTTTCTTATTTTCTCTCTTGTATTTCCTTTCTTTTCTTTTCATGATTTTGTGAGGCTCTGAACCCTGCATGCATTTGTATAATTTGCAATTTTAATCAAAATTAGAGTATCTCCAACAGTTTGACATTTTTCTTTTGCCATTTGTTGTAGTTTACCAACTCTCAAAATAAAATGAGGAGAAGAAAAAACAGCCCTGTCCACAATAGTTTTGCTAAACTGACTTGGCGTTTACCAACATTGTGGACCCAGGTGTTGTTTTGGCCGCGAAATTTTTTCTTCACGCCTTTCTTCTAGGCCGCTCGAGAAGGCGCGTGGGGTTTCTGCAGACGGAGGAGGACTTTCGTTGCAGACTTGCGGTGGTGGCACCGGCCATGATCCATGGTCCAAGGGGTATCACGGCGCCGATCAATCATGGACGGAGGAGGACGGGTTCTGGACTTCTGGTTCTGGCGGTGGCAGCGCCAGCCCAAACGGTGTCCGAGTCGTCTTTGTTCCCGGTACAGGCACAGGCGCACAGCCCGACCGCTGAGGCCGCGTGGCTCCACATGCACATCCCCGGCGCGGCAGGGCAGATACTACGGCGACGACCATCTCCTTCCCCCACCTCATCATCTACTGGTGGCCACTGGCCTGCTCTGCTCCGCCTCCGCCACCATCCCCGCCTCGGCGTCCAACCAAACACTTGGCCGCAAATGCGACGCACGCAGCAGGCGTATGTACATACACGTACGGATCGATGATAGGGCTGTGTCAAATGGTGGAGAAGCCGCACATCGCGTGGGGTATATGGCGCGAGCGGAGTCCTGGTCGCGCAGGAGAGGCCGGGGACTACTGCGCAATCGCGTTTGCCAAAGCGGATCGGGGTTAGCATATATGCCAATCTGGAGCCAGAAATTACCAACTAAATTAAAATACCAAATAAGAATGTAAAATTATTGGATAAGTGATTTTTAGAATTTTATCAAAAAATAAGAATGTCAAACTATTAAAGATGCTCGGCGGGGCCTCCCCTCCCGACTTCCTACCAAAAGACCGATAACAATTCCCAAATAATCTCGCATCGATGCAGCAGTATAGAGCAGTGTACCACAGCGGGAGCATGCATTCTGGCGGCGCACTGACGAAATATCTGCATGCCATCGTCTGGCGCCGCCCCCGGCCGCGCGCGCATACGCTACGGCCGTCCGTGTCGTCGTCCTATGGGATGAGTCGGTATATGGAACTTTGCTGCCGCGCTCACCGCGGCTCTCTGGCGCCGTGTAGCGCCACGTTCCTCCCGGGGCACGGCGACGAGGCGTGGTCGCGCCGCTGCCCTACACAGTGCGGTCGGCCGCGTGGACAGCGCAGGACTGGACGGGGCGTGCACGCCTCTCGGCGGCATCATATCGATCAGAAGAAGGCAAAGGTATATAGGTAGCTTCCCTGCAGGCGGCGCGCGCGACCAGCCCCATTGGCGCTTCACATGGACGCCGCCAACTTGGCAGGCGGATCGACGGCACGGCGCCCGCAGCGCAAGGCCGGGGCCGCGCCCGCGCAGGTGATCACCGGGATAACGACAGATCGAGACGGCGACGAACGCGCCCCTCGGACGGCGACGCCCGATCGATGGCGAGATGATCGAGGCGAGAGGGGCGCGCGGCTTTTCGCCAAATCATTGCCGGCCGCGCCCCACAGGCCGCGCGCAGCTACAGGTAGCTATGCGTCCGCGTCGCCCGGAACCCGATCGATCCCTGTCCGCTTTACTCGCCAGTCGGCAACAAGTTGCCCCGGCGGATGGTCTCTAATAAGCTTCTTGATTCGTCTTTTTTGCCTGCCTCCTGTTTCGACGAACCACACATATATAGTATGACTCTGACAGCTTGCTATAGGCATCATAGCTGCATGACACGCACCACCATCCATCCGCTATAGCTCCCTGCATCAGGTCATGATTGAAGTGCCTTGGCCATCGATCGACGACAGCGCCGGCGGCCGGCGGGTAAGAAACGATCATATAGAGATATATAGTAGTACTGTACTTTTGCACATATGTATTGCAAGGTGACCGTGCATGCATGCAAGGGTTAGTCGATCGACCCCATTATTTGCGCTCGTCAGCATCTATCAGTCGCGCGCTCTAGAACTATAACCCAACCTAGCTAGCTAGCTAGACCCTTCGAGTACGTATATAGGAGAATATGCACTGGATCCGTCCATACACATATTCAATAGTGATAAAAAGTGAAAAATTATGGCGCAAACACATCACGATGGCGGCAAACACTAGTAAAGCAGCAGCAGGTACCACCAGGGCGCACATGAACATGTACAAAAAGACTGGCTATGAGCCCCGGCCCCGTACTAAAAACCGGAAAGTTTGGGTATGGATGATTCTCTATGAATACATCACCAACGCAAGACCAGCAGAAGGCGAATATTAGTTGATTCCTACCCATACACCCATCCCCATACGTAAGAACAAGGACACTATCCGATATCTTGCCCTCACAATGCACTACTGGATCCGCCGCCTTTGCCGAGTACCGGCCGCACTCGGCAAAGACACTTTTGCCGTCGGCAAAGGCTTTGCCGAGTGCGGCTCTCGGCAAAGCCCACTCGGCAAAAAATTGGTCGGTAAAGGTGTCTTTGCCGAGTGCCACCTAGCAAGCACTCGGCAAAGGTAACGGACGACGTCAACCTGACGGCACTCTTTGCCGAGTGTGACGTGGCAGGCACTCGGCAAAGATTTTTTACTTTATTTATTTTTTGAAAAATTGTTTGCCGAGTGCCACGCCTAGCACTTGGCAAAGATTTTTTTATTTTTTTTGAAAAATTCTTTGCCGAGTGCTGGCACTCGGCAAAGATATAGCCTCTTTGCCGAGTGCCACGCCAGCACTCGGCAAAGCTGGGCTCTGCCACTCGGCAAAGCTAGAATTTTTTTTGTTTTTTCTGTTTTCTTGCATTCCAGACATGCAATTTCACATATATTCACAACAATAGACTAGAATATCACATAAAAATCACATTTCATCATCAAATGACGTCTCAACACGAATTCATACATAAAGGTCTTCAAATTCATCAGTTACATTCATACAAATTCACCACAAGTCCAAAAGAGCGACAAGTTCATCTATACAAGTCCACAAGCGGACAGTAGAGGTACCTACCTCGACCCGGCGTCCCCAGGGGCCCCAGAGCCCCCACCTTGCTCCCACGGAGACCACCCTGACTGCGGCGCCGACTGGAACGTCCAGTAGGGCGGCGGAAGCAGAGGGCCCCGCTTGCAGACCCGGAGTGCCCCTGCTGCATCGGTGGAGGAGGAGTGGTACCTGGCCACGTGAACCCCTGAGTCGGGAAGGTCGGGCCGGGTGGAGGGCTGGCATCTATAGGAGTCGGGTTCAAACCCTCCGACTGTTCCTGCACAAAGGACAAATGATCTCATTAGTACCTGTAAGATGGCCGCACAAGCTAAAGCAACAGGCAATATACTCACTGGAGTCCCTATAGGAGTAGGCACAGGAATAGGTGGTGGCGCGAAGATCGAGGCAGGAAGCTCGACCTGCTGCACTCCCAGGATCTGAAGGCCCCGGAAGTAGGCGGCAAAGTCCTGCATCTGACGCTGGTAGTGCTGCGTGACAGCCGCCAGTTGCCGCTGATGGGCCACCGCCATGTTCTCCTGGTTCGCCTGCAATTGTGCAATCTGGGCCTGCAATATTACACCCGCAAGGTTGATGGTATATGAAGGCAAGGTACATGTGTGAAATGAGTGAACGACGAATAAAACTGCACTTACCTGAAATGCCAAGAACATCTGCGCGTTGCTCGGCTGCCGAGGCGCTATGGGGATGTCGGAGGAGCTCGTGGTCCCTTCTCGTCGAATCTGGCTCAGCGTGGGAACAGAGGACGACTCAATGGCGCTGTTGGCCATCCAGTACCGGCCGTGCTGCTTCCCTCCTCCCAACCTCATCAAAAGGTCTGTGTCCAGGGGGTCGGTGGCGGGGTCGAACGTCTCCCCATGGCGCTGGCGAGCCGCGGAGGTGTACTCGGTGAGCTTGGGGTAGACGCTCGCGTTAGCGTACGCGTCGGGCCCGTCCGCCGGGTCGTAGACGTTGTCCGCCGCCGTCGCTTTGCCCTTGTGAGCAAGGGCGTACCCCGTGAACTCGTTGACGACCTGCCCACCATGCGACTGGGTCTGCAAGGAAAACACAAATATGGTTACAAGTAATGACAATTGAGCGCTAGAATAAATAGATCAACAGAAGCGTACCCATCTTTCCATAAACAATGGGAGGGACCGGTTCCCTTGGTGGTGTGGTGCCCCTTGCATCTGTAAGCGGCGCTCCCGATATTCTCTGCGCCTCTGGTACGCCGCGTCCGTGGTCCACTCACGCACAATGGCCGCCCAGCACTAATACTAATTAACTTTTGAACCAACATATACCCACTTCTTATTTATTATTCTTGCTCGCTTTTCTGTATAAAAACATAGTACTCCGGCCCTCCGTTTCAAATGTTAATAGGTTGTTTTGGCCTTTTCTAGATACACGATTTTAGTTATGTATTTAGACATATCCTATATATATATCAAGGTGCATAAGAAAAGCTATGTATGTTGCTAAAAAATCCAAAATGACCCATAATTTGGGACAGGGAGAGTGGTACCAACTAAATGACATATATTGGTAGCACCTGCACTCGAGAAATTTGAAATGAATCCTTCAACATCTGACGTGTCTTTTTTACCACCAATTTCGAAGACACTGTCAAAATTTTTGAGTCTTTTATTAAGTCGTCGGTCACCGGTTACATCATCCAATTGATGTACAGTTGCTGCTCAGTTTGAAGTTTGAAGAAGTTTGATTTCCATTTGTCTATGTACGTAGTCAGATTAAGGGCAATGCCAACCCACACACCACATGGTTTCTATGTGTGTCATTAATTAGGGTGTCAACTAAGCAGAAAAGATGATGTGTGACATTGCAATTGAAGGAGAAAGAGGAGAAAATGGTTTCTTAATAAGAAACCATGTCTACACGGACAAGACATGAATATATGTGATAGGTAGAGGAGTGAGACAAAACACATATGATAGGTAGAAGAGTGAGACAAAACACATGTGATTGGCACATTTCTGTAAAAAGCCTGCACGGGAAACATTGTAAAAAGCATCCACTGGAAACATACTTGCTTCTATGTGCGGTGACCACACAAATTATATAAACACAGAACTCCAGCTGTTTCTAGCGCATTAGGACTGTCCAAATTAGACATACATTTTTTCATCATTACTAAATTTATTCAGAGTCTATTTGATTTGATATAGACTCTTTTGTTTAATTATAGACCAAGAACCATGCATATATAGATCATCTTACGATACATGTTGCTTTGTAAAATATAATAATCAATATCGTAATTTGTATAACACTCGTTGATTAATTATCTAATAATTCGTATAACCTCTTGATGAATTTAGAGCTCCTTTTAACACTATGGTATATACAGTACAACAGATCTTTTTTGGGGAAGCAAGTAAGAAGGTGCAACGTTGCATTTAATTCGGGATTGGATATATATGCCTACAGCTCGAGCCGGTATTGGCCACCGCGAGAATATAGCCCTTTGGGCCGGGGTCCTGTGCGCGCGTATGGTGCCATGCACGTACACGACGCCCGCTACCAAAGCGTTTGGCGTGCGTGGACGAGACGAGCGTTCAGCTGGAGATGAAAGCAAGGTTCGTGTTGGTTCATCTCATGCGATGATATTGCGATCGATCGATCCAGTCCACAGGTGACTGGAGGGCGCGGCGGCAGAGATAGATAGATGCATGGATGATCGAGAGTGCGCAGCGGAGAGCGATGCATGGATATATCCATCAATCTCGCCGACAGAGATCAGCATCATCCGTCGTCCATCCATATCATCCTCCTTTGGTGCAGTGGGATAATAATAATTCAACTCATCCACAGCATGCAAACTCGACCTCTAGCAGCTCAAAAGTATGTACGGAGTACGTGCAGTGGCGGAGGCATATATAATAATAAGATCGTCGACCAGCTGTCGAGTTGGGAGTTGCCCTTACGGCACGGTGAAAATGCACCGGCGCCGGCTTTTTCTCGCGTTAGTCCACTGTCAGGGCCGTGCGACCCACGTGAATGGAGATTCCGCCGCGCAGCGAGCGACCTATGCCACATCTAATTCCTCGAATTCCTACTATAGTATTTTATTTATATTTTATAAATATTATCTAATATAACCTATTTAAACTAAAAAAACCATCTCATAATTTATAACTAATTTATATAATTAATTATTTATTTTATTAATATTTAATATTCTATATATATGACACAATATTTAATATAACAGAAAGAATAAAATTTCTAAACTTTTTCAGACAACTAGGGCCGAACTACCGGACTCGCCTTCTTTGCCGACGGCCTCAAGCCGTCGGCGACTTTACCGTCGGCGAAGGCTTTGCCGACGGCCTGACACGTCGGCCGTCGGCAAAGGACCGTCGGCAAAGAATTGGTCGGCAAAGACTTCTTCGCCGAGGGCCACCTGTCCGGCCGTCGGCAAAGCTTTGCCGACGGCCACACCACCTGTCGGCGAAGGAGCCATGTCAGCGGCTGCGCCGTCCCACTAACGGCGGTCTTTGCCGACGGCTGACGCGGCCGGCCGTCGGCAAAGGGCATTTTTTTGTTTTTTTAAAAAAATTGACGACTTTCTTTGCCGACGGCCGGCCGTCGGCAAACACTTGGTAAATTTCCCGACGGCCGGGCCTAGCCGTCGGCAAAGCTGGGCCGTGCTGGAGAAATGAACCAGCTTTGCCGACGGCTAGCCGTCGGCAAAGCTGGGAAAATTTTTTTTACTTTTTTTGCTGTTTCCTTTCGTTCATTCGTCATTTCAGCACATATATATCACATAATAAACATTTCATCACATATAAACCACAATTCAGCATGAAATTCAGTTTCAACATTAATCGACACATGATCGTGCTCAAATCCATCGATACAAGTCCACAATACACATACCATGGCCATAAGAGTCCATACATGGCCAATGTGCAACAATCCCATAGATAAAGGTCCAAATGCGAGAAGTAAGGCTATCTAGCTAGCAGCGTCGTCATCAGGTGTCCCAGATCCCCCACCTTGCTCCCACGGAGCCCAACCTGACTGCGCAGACGTACCGTAGTTCCACCTGTACTGTGGCGCTGGGACGCTTGCCGGCCCGGAGTGCCCCTGCTCCGTCGGCCCCTGTGGCCACGAGGAGTACCCATGCTGCGACGCTGGAGGAGGCCACAGGTACTGCTGCGTGGGGTAGGTGGCGGGGTAGGTCGGGTAAGTCGGACTGCCCTGCGGTGGAGAAGGACCCAGTGGACGGCTGGCACCTGGAGTTGGGTTCGAACCCGCCGACTGTGCCTGCACAAAGGCCAAGTGATGTAATTAGTACCTGCAGGATGGCCGCACAAGCTAAAGCAACATGCAATATACTCACCGATGAAATGTGTACAGGAAAAGGCACTGGAAGTGGAACTGGAACTGGTGGTGGAGCGAAGATCGAGGCAGGAGGTTCTTCCGTTCCTGGGATCTGGGAACGGATGTAGCCGGTCAGCTGCGCTATCAAACGCTGGTAGTGCTGCGACATTGCCGCCATCTGCTGCTGATAGGCCGCCTCCTGCTGCTGACGCAGCGCCTCCTGCTGCCTTATCATCTCCTCATGCCTCGCTGACTGGGCCGCCTGGCTGGCCTGCAGCTGTTCGACCGTGGCCTGCAATATTATACCCGCAAGGTTGATTGTATGTGAAGGCAAGGTACATCATGTGTGAAACGAGTGAACGACGAATGAAACTGCACTTACCTGGAGTGACATCATCATCTGCGCGCTTCTCGGCCTCCGAGGCGCTATGGGGATTTCCGACCCGCCACTTTCCGCGTCTTCTTTTCGGATCTGGCTCAGTGTCGGAACAGAGGACGAGTCGATGGCGGCGTTGGCAATAGCGTACCGGCCGTGCTGCTTCCCTCCTCCTGTCTTCATCACGAGCCGCGTGTCCAGGGGGGCCGTGGTGGGGTCAAACGTCGGCCCATGCAGCGTGACACCCGCCTCGACGTACTTGGCGAGGTTGTTGTAGTCGTTGATGCTGCCATAGACGTCGGGCCCATCCTCCGGGTTGTAGACGGTGGACGGCGCTGACGCTTTGCCCTTGCGAGAAAGGGCAAACCCCGTGAACTCGTTGATTTGCTGCCCCTGATGGTACTCCTTCTGCAAGGATAACAGAAGCATGGTTAGAACTTACAAATAGTGACAATTGAGAGCTATAATAAATGGATCAACAGAAGCATACCCAGTCCTCCATGAACTCAGGGAGCGTCTTGTTCCCTTGGTGGTGTGTTGCCCGAGGATGCTCTAGGCGTTTTCTCCGATCTTCTTTGCGGTCCGCGTACGCCTTGTCCGTTTGCCACGCACGCACAATTTGAAGCCAGCAGTCGGGGAACTTATCGCACCAGGTTGGACACACCTGCATGGCATTCAAGTATTTGATATTCTAGGCGATGAATTGAATGTACTGCTCCTCGAAGAGGAATCATAACGTTCGTACTTAATTAATTACCTACATGTACTGCTCCTCGGTGAGGTCGGTCTCCCTCTCCAGTAGCAACTCCCTGACGTCCTCCTTCCTCACCACCTCGCGTTTCACATCGACGTAGTAGGTGATGACGGCCTGGAGATGCGCCTCGTGGTACATGTCCTTGAGACGGCTGCGGCAGACCGCATCCTGCCGCCGCGTCGCCTGCTGCTCGTCGTGCACCTCCTCCAACTGGAAGTACAACTGCACACATGATTACAACATCATTTCATTGTTTCAAGAAAGAGCAACGAATGCGTGGTATTGAAATATGCGGTGCAATGCAAAGACTCACCCAAAACTCCCTCAAGATCTTGTGAGCAAGAACTTCACCAGATACGTCCTGCACCCGGTAGAAGTGGTCCCATTTGTATGGGACGATCTGCTGACCCTCGATGGTGACCAAGCCAGGGTAGTGCTTTTTAATGAGCAAGCCCTGGATGCCATTGACATGGCGTGAACTCTTCTTGTCGGTCACCTTTATCCAGCCACTGCACGAGTCATTAACAACAATTGTTAGTCGAAAATTTCAATCTCAACATGTCATATGAACAACTAGTGAAATCAACAATGGTTACTTACATCTTGCCCGCGGGTCGAATCACTGGGCGGCGGTCGAGGGGCGGCGGGTCGGGGAGCGACGAGGCCCCGCGCTGGTAGGGCTTGCTCGAAGCTGTGGAACTCGACGTGGCTGGTGTATCCTCGCTGTTGAGGTCGTCGCCACCTTCGCCGTCGCCTTCGTCGTCGCCGTCACCGTCACCGTCACCGGTCGTTGTCGCCTCGTCGTCGAACAGCCTCCTCGACAACGTGCCACGGCTGCTGCGGGGGTGCTCCACGTAAATGCCCGCCTCGTCGACGCCCGCCTCGTCGATTCCCGCCTCGTCCTCGCCGCCGCCGGCCGCTGCCTCCGCGTTGGCGTTGGTCGTCATGTACGTCGAGCGGACCCCTATCCTCCGTGACCTCCTTCCGCCCACCATCTTGTCGAGTGCCTGCATTGACAAAGATTAAAACCATTATTATGAAAATGACTAGTACTTGTAAAGAAACATAATTGCAAGGTAAAAATAATAACAATATAGTATTACATGAATTAGAAATTATCGTCTCCGCAAAAGGCAATATGGCTGGTGTGTACTCGTCGCCATCACTACTGTCATCACCACTATCAATATTGTCGAGCTCGCGCAAGTGTTGGGCGAAATCTCCATCTTCATCAGGCTCTCCATCGTCATGATAATCTCCATCGTCATCAGGCTCTACATCGTCCTCTTCAACTCTGTTGCGCTTCATCTGCCACTCCTCAAGGATTTGTAAGTCCTCAGGATCGTGCACCTCATCACCCTCGTCCTCATCGATGTCGTTGTTTACTTCCATACCCATCAGCGATAGAATGTCTATCTCCAAACTGCCTTCTAGCCCCTCAGGTTGATAGAACTCATCTGTACTTGGGTCAAAGTTGTAATCATCATCGTTTGGGACAGGCGGTTTACTGTGCGGCGGTACCGACTGCACAAGGCTCCAACCCGCAAGATTCTCGTCTTTTTGGCATGCCCATGGGAGGTAATAAACCTGCGTGGCGTCTCGGTTAGCCACAATATAGACATCGTCTTGTTCATATTTAGAATCTTGTCTAATTTTGACTTGGCCAATCTTAAGGTCCTTTCTCGTGTCATTAGGATCAAACCAATGGCATTTGAATACCACAGGCTTACAACCTAGGTCTTTGCCAAAGTCAAGCTCCAATATCTCTTTGACTATGCCATAATAGTCCTTCTCATCCGAGCCTGGTGTACGAACTCCGCTGCACGTGGTATTTAGGTTGCCACGATTCTCTTCGTAGCTTCTTGTGCAAAAGCGATAGCCATTCACATCATAAACATTGAATGACTTGACCTTTCGGGCGAAGCCATTTCCCACGTGTCTCAATTCATCACTCATTTCAGCATCATGAAGAGCCTTTGTACAGAACCAATTTACGAAACTAGGCACTCCATGTCTGAGAAGATGGTCTTCTTCTTGCTCGGTAGGAGCCGTTCTGCCTCTCCAGTGTTCATTAATATATTCCCTGGAAAGAGAATAGGCAAGGGGGTTATATCGATAGGTAAAGGATAGTGGCGTATGTAACAAGCTGGGCTAGAACTTACTTATGATAAGGAATGCATTCGTCAAGGTTCAACAACAAGCACATCATGATAGTGTGCCACTCCTCATGCCGCAAGTTCTTGTTGACCCCTGCGCCTCCTCTTCCGAGATCACCTCTGAAAAGGCTGAGGTTCGATGAATTCTCGTCGATGTTGTAACGAGGGGTTGGATCGCGCGGCTTGCGTAGTTTTTCAGTATAGTACGCCTGTGTGAATGTCGACACCTCCTCCAGCACGAATGCCTCTGCCACGGAAGCCTCAATTTTGGCTTTATTTCTGCACTTTTTCTGAAGAAGCTTTAGACACCTCTCGATTGGATAGCACCAACGGTGCTGCACGGGCCCCCCCAACCGTGCCTCGGTCGGTAGGTGCAGTATCAGATGTTGCATGGACAGGAAGAAGCCGGGTGGAAATATCATCTCCAACTTGCTAAGCAACAGAGGTGCAGCCTTCTCCAGTTCAATACAAACATCTCGAGATAACTCCTTGGCACAAAGCTGGCGGAAGAAAAAGCTCAACTCTGCCAGGACGCACCACACTGGCTCGGTGAGGTATCCCTGTGTCATCGCAGGAAGGATCCGCTGAATCCATATGTGGAAGTCATGACTCTTCATCCCTAAGACTTTCATAGTAACCAAGTTCACTCCCCTACTCAGATTCGTGGCATACCCATCAGGGAACTTTAACGTTGTGATCCACTACAGTACTTCCTTCCTGTCTCCCCTTTTTAGGATGTAATTGGCCGGCGGCTTTTTCCATCTCTTGCCTTCGACAGGGGGCTTCATCACTAGATTTGGCCTATCACAAATCGTTTCAATGTCGAGTCTAGCCTTAACGTTGTCCTTTGACTTCTTGCCAATCTCCATGAGTGTTCCCCAGAGTGCCTCGGCGACATTCTTTTCTGTGTGCATTACATCGATGCTGTGTGGAAGAAGAAGGTGCTTGTAGTACGGGAGCCTAGTCAAGCCCGATATATGAGTCCACATGTGGTCGATGCCATAACCTTTAAAACCACCATTCTCTTCATCAATCTCGAGAGCCGCTATCTGGTCAAGGACGTCGTCAGGGGTCTTAGCCCGAGGGATGGGGCCGACGACTTCAACACCTTTCGTGAAGTGCTTTTTATCTCGTCTCAGTTCATGGTCCTCAAGTAGGAATTGGCGATGTTTGTCGAAAGAAGAATACTTCCCACCCTCGGCAAGCCAGGTGAACATCACATCTTCCTTGCAAACGTTGGGCAAGGGAACTTCCCGTGAACACACCACCCGCTGAATAAGCCACACGTCAGGAAGTCATGCATTGAGTACTGGTACCACACATGCATTGTGAAGTTCGTCTTTGTAGCTCGGTCGTACGTCAGTACCCCCTCTTTCCAAGCACGTTGCAATTCATCCCACACTGGCTGCATGAACACACCCATATTGTTGCCCGGGTGTCCAGGTATTATCAACGTCAAGAACACGTTCCTCGGATCGAACATGACGCCGGGGGGAAGATTGAGGGGGATCACGAACACGAGCCAACAAGTGTACGTGGCCGCCATCATTCCAAACGGGTTGAACCCATCTGTTGCCAGCGCTACGCGTACATTCCGAGCCTCCGCAGCCTTGCCAGGATTCATCTGATCGAAGTACTTCCATGCATCACCATCCGCTGGGTGCTGCATCTTGTCATTGTATCGTTTGCCCTTCTTGTGCCACGTCATTTGTTTCATGGACTCCTCTGTCATGTACAGCCGTTGCAGCCTCGGTACGACAGGAAGGTGTCGTACGACCATCTTTGGGATCTTAGACTGTTTCTTAATGCCATCACTTCCTTCTACCTCCACGTACCTAGAGGCTTTGCACTTTGGACAGTACTTTAAGTTCTCGTGGTCTCCCCTGAACAGGACGCACCCGTTCTTACAAGATTGGATCGCGTCATACGGCATCTTGAGTGCACGAAGGAGCTTCTGTGACTCGTACGTGTTCTTCGGCAGGACGTGAACCTTCGGAAGAAGTTCGCCAACAGTCGCCAACACGAGATCAAAACCCTCTCGACTAATGCCAAGTGAAGACTTCAACGCTATTAGGCGTGAAATGGCATCCAGACGCGAGATCAAAGTGTTCTCGTGAAGGGCCTGCTTTGCCGCCTCCATCATGGTGTAGTACGCGGCTGCGGTCTCCTCTGGATCTTCTTCATCCACCTCCATTTCCTGAACCAACCCCGCATCGGTGATGTCTGCCATGAACTCTGCCATCCCGGCATCTTGATCAAACTCCTGGAGGTCATGTCTCACGTCCTCCCCCGTAATACGAGGGCGTTCACCATGGTAGATCCAGCGGGTATAGTTTGGAACGTATCCGTTCGTCCAAATATCTTTGTACATGTGAGTGAAGTCTTTCTTTTTCTTGTTCTTACACTTGCTGCAGGGACAAGGCATCCGACACGACCCTTTAGCAACTGGGCCAAATGCTTGCTTCAGGAATTCATCCGTCCCCCTAACAAATTCATAGCTCTTATTTGCGAAGCCCGTGTACATCCACTCACGGTCAGCCATCCTCTGTCATGCGCCAATGTAAACGAGTAATAAAAGCAGCATATGCATCTACAAGGCGTTCCTACCATCTAATAGATGAAGGATAGGTCCTAATCCCACCCGAGGATGCGTAGATGAGCTTAGCTTCCATGCTCCGCTCCCGTCCGAGACGGAAATTCAGCAGCACCTCCCCGCTGTTCTCCCGATACACGTCCCGACAGGGAGGGTGTGTATCCGGAGAACAACGGGGAGGTGCTACCGAAACTCCGACTCAATCGGGGGCGGAACATGGAAGCTAACCCATCTACGCATCCTCGGGCTGTCCAAAAAAGGCGGACAATCCAAAAGAGATACCATCGCAGATATGCACTGATCCGCATACCAATGACCGCGTATCCGTTTCGGACGGGAGACGCCTAACTCGGTTACGTGAATATATATATACAGAGAGAGATAGAGAGAGGAAGAGATGTTATTTATACCTTGGGTGGCGGTGGAGAGAGGATAGCGGGGCAGTGGCGAGCTGGGGCACCGCTCTACAAAAGAGGAAACACAACACTATTAGTAAAAAAATTCGACAGAACCTCCCCTGCACGGGAAGGTTTCCAAAACCTGCAAGAAACAAGCCGGCTCGATGGCCAACATCACATATACGGCACGAAGGCACAAATGCACCTTAGGCTAGCTTGTAGGTTTCATCATGGGCCCAAAAAGATACACAAGAAAAAGGAAATTGGCCTCAGTCAGCTTGATAAGTTCATAGCAGCCATAAAGCATGTGACACATCCAGCCCAAAGGCTACAACACATTCTGACAGGTTGGAGTGTTGTTTGGGCATGGATGTATCACATGCTTTGATGACAACCATAAAACAATATAGGATATGAAGGCTGTTTCATCATTGGCCCAAAATAAACACAAAAGCACCTTATACGGCACGAAGGCCATACATCAACAAACTAGGCACGAAGGCCGTCAACGACACATCGACACGAAGGCCGACAACACAGGGGCTTTACCTTCTCCTCCGGTGACGCGCAAGGACAACGGCGTGGACGAACGGGTCGTCGGTCCAAGGTTCTTCCTCCTCCTCCCCCTTCTCCTCCTTCCTTCCTTCTCCTTCTTCCTCTTCCTCTTTCCCTTCTTCTTCTTCCTCCCCTTCTTTTTCTTCCTCCCTTCTTCTTCTTCCTCCCTTCTTCTTCTTCCTCCTTCCTCCCTTCTCCTTCTTCCTCTTTCTCTTTCTACTTCTTCTTCCTTCTTCCTTTTTCTTTCTCCTCCCTTTTTCTCCTTCTTCACCTAGCGGGAAAGCAGGATGGGTGGGGAGGGGTGCCAGGGGAGGAGGCTGGGGGCGTGGCGGCTGTGGGGGGCGCCGGCGGCGGCGCAGGCAGGGCCGGCGGCGCAGGCAGGGCCGGCGGCGCCGGCGCGGGCGGGGCAAGCGGGCGAGCGGGGCCGGCAGCTCGGGCGTGCGGGGCAGGGGGCGCGGGTGGGCGGGGACGGCGGCGCGGGCGTGCGGGGCAGGGGGCGGCGGCGGCGGCGCGGGCAGGGGGGCGGCGGCGGCGCGTTGTGATTAACGAGATGTCTGAGTTTTTGACATCCGACGTCGTAACTTGCTCCAAACATTTTTAAATTTTTATCATAGCCTCCACATGCGATAACATGACAGCTCGTCAAGTTTCCTGAATTTTGGACTTAGTTTGGATTTTATATAATTAAAAAACACTTTCCGCACACGTAACTCGTCATGTTACGACACCAACACGGTCGTAATTTCATGCGAGGCGCTGGATACGGCCTCAACATACTCTGAACATCATGAATATCATTTTTTGAACCACCAAGTTCCATTATTTCATGTACCTGCAGTTCAGATTTGGAGGTGTTGGAAAAATTTAAAGAAACAAAAAAACTAACGAAATATAGAAAAAAAACTCAAAGTTGTCCCAACTTTTGAACTTAAGATGTATTTACTGTAGGAAGGCACCAGAAAAAAATTAGGAAGAAAAAAGCAAAAAAAAAATTCTTTGCCGACGGCCTAGGGTTAGCCATCGGCAAAGAGCCTTTGCCGAGGGCCGGCCCACATGGCCATCGGCAAAGAGGGTCGCCCAGGCCAACCCTTAGGCGGCCACGTGTCCATGTTTGCCGACGGCCTGGTTTTGGCCTTCGGCAAAGATCCTTTGCCGACGGCCAGCCGGTAGCCGTCGGCAAAGCCGGTGGACCTGGCCAGCCGTGAGGCCGCCACGTGTCCGGACTTTGCCGACGGCCTGACGGCCGGGCCGTTGGCAAAGGGGACGGCGTGGGCTGCCGTCAGGCCTGGCCACTTTTGCCGACGGGCAGCCTTAGCCGACAGCCTGCCGTCGGGAAAGATTAACCTTTACCGACGGGCTTTCTTTGCCGAGGGTCCGGCCATCGGCGAAGACGTCCTTTGCCGATGGCTTTTTTTTGCCGACGGCTCGGCCTTCGGCAAATTACTCTTTGCCGACGGCCAGGCTTTGCCGATGGCTCGGCCGTCGGCAAAATGCTTCTTTGCCGAGGGCTTATTCTATGGCCGTCGGCAAAGATTCTCGCCGTCGGCAAAGGCGACGTTTCCGGTAGTGCGAGTGTGGTACCGCTGCCGTCGGCACAGACATGCATGGACGAGACAGCATGACGCCGCCCGGCAAAGTAAAATTTGGCCGACTGCCAGAGCAGCCGGCAGCCGCCAGACCTATATGCATGGTCTTCACTGCTGTCGGGATCAAATATAAATGTCCGTCTGGTCTAACGGCATTTCACTAGCTTGAGAATGATGAACGAAGAGAATCATCAGGTCAGTTTTTTTTTTAAGAAAGAAAGAAACAGCGAGAGACACGGATATGATCTCGTCGATCGTGTGGCTAGCTGCAGACTGGACTAGAGCAGGTATCGACCAGACCGAGAACGGGTCAGAAAGCGTACATCAGAGCGCGATGTAGCTAGCGATGTGAAAGCGTAAGCGCATACATACCACGTACGGCCGGCCAGTAGCTGCATATGCAATGCAATACCGTATAGTATGCCGCCCACCGTGTATAAATAGCTACCTGCTACTGCATGCTGTGCACCAGAATCCCAGGAACATCCCATATATATCCACCTGCATAGCTACAGTGCTAGCTAGCTATCCATCATCAGCATATATAGTATATATAGACTACTATAGCACACAGGGCCGCCGTGTATATATAGTCTCTTGCTTTCTAGTTCTAGCTAGCAGAATCTCTCCGTCCTAGCTAGCCCGGCCGTGATCAGCAATAATGGAGGATGACAAGAAGGAGGGCAAGTACCGCGGCGTGCGGAGGCGGCCGTACGGCAAGTTCAGCGCGGAGATCCGGGACCCGGAGCGCGGCGGCTCCCGCCGCTGGATCGGCACCTTCGACACCGCCGAGGAGGCCGCCAGGGCCTACGACCGCGAGGCATTCGCCATGAGGGGAGCCACGGCCGTGCTCAACTTCCCCATCGTTGCTCCGCAAGGTGGCCGGACCAGCGGCGCCGGCGGCTCCTCGTCCACCACGTCGGCTCCTCCAGCGGCCAGGGGGACGATGGCCAGGGTTCCTGACTCGGAGAAGGTGGAGCTGGAGTACATCGACAACAGTGTCTTGGAGGAGATGCTCGCGGAGGACAAGTACACCAAAAACTACTGATGATCGTATATTCGTACGTGCGCGTGATCGATGACATGATACTACAACAACATGCCTTCCAGTTCAGGAGACAACAAAGTATACTATACTGCCAATTAAGAATACCCGCTCAGCTCCTGTTCTTTTCGGTGCCTGGACCGTGCTGCATGGACATGACTTGCATGGATACATACGTGTACACATTAGACACTTACACGTCATTGTTCCACCAAGCTCCATCATGCAGCGTGTGCTCGTCACATCACGAAGACGGAAGTACATATATAGACCATGCATGCATGCATTTGGTTCAGCGCCAGCACGTTAGCACTTACATATGCATATAAAGTATACAATTCTGCTGCATTTAAACAAATCTATATATTAACTGTGCATTTTTATTTAGTCACTTTCTATATTATATGCATATTATCATGCTTCAAACTATTTTTTTTTAAATAATTATGGCTGCCCCGCCTGTTTTTTTTTAACAATTATGGCCATATAGTCGTCCTCCAACAATATATGTTCTCGAAAAGTTCTGGCTACTTGGGAAATATATGTACCTGAATACCTGTGGAAGTCTCTGAATTGTTTTTTTGTGACATCTGGTTGTTGTGCATGAAAAGAGTGCTAACTGATGATGTATGGACGACCCTGCTTCTCAAACAATGATAAGGAGGAGAAAACGACATTGGGAATATTCTTATTCTAAGATCTAAAGGTTTTTCTCCTTCACGCAATAAATATTTTTTTATGTATACAGTTATTTATCTATGTGTTCTGCTCGAATAATGTCCTTGAAGGCCTAGAAACATACCGTGCCAGGTTGCCACACTCCATATACACAAAGATCCCCTAGCTAGCTAGCCTTTTCACTCGACATCTCCACTAGCAATCCGTAGTCAAGGTTGATAGGACCAATGCTGATTCTCCACTGCGGAAACCCCTGCGCGGCATTCCTGGGCAACGAAAAGAGAGCGCCCACGTAAGCATCCTTCCCCGAACGCCATGAGGAATCCGCGTTGTATGCCAACCTGGGCACACCGCCACGCAGTGGCGGCACACGCCACACCCCTCGCGCTCGCGGCCCACCGCAATGCTGTGCCTGGGCGTGTATTTTTACTTCAAAAATAAGCAACTAGCGCGTGAAAAGCACAGGATATCACGGCTGCCATTTCATGCAGCACTGGAAATTCCAGGCTGCAATCATATCACGAACATGAGCTAATTGCACACAAAACCGAAGCCAAACACAGGAAAAAAAACTTTCTGGCAATACAATGTTCTCATCAACGCTACTTAAAACAGACAACTGAGCTGGCTGAGGTTTGAATCAAACTACCATCGACTGTCCTTGTGGAGTTAACAACAGAGTACGATGCCAGGCATAATCAAGAACCAAGATGTCCATGCTTCGTACAAGGGCCGTCTATTACCGATTGATGACGTGAATAGCAAGAGCTCAGAAGCATTTCACAGCCTCCCGATGACGGCTTCAACCTCAGCAGGGGTGTAGAGGTGGTACTTGGGGGCAACCTTGGCAATATCGACATTGTTTGGGGTCACCTGTTCAGGATGGGAAAATAAATACACATATTCATGAATGGTTCGATAGAGCTCAAGTATGGAGTGGTCTGTCATGCCCTACCTTCTCTTCCATAACCTGCTTTAGGATAGAAAGGGCTATGGTCTCCGCCTCCTCGAGGGTCAGTTCCTGCATTAAGAAGCCAGTAAGGCATCGCTTTGTTCTCATTCATACAAATACAGTCCTTTTCTGGATCTGCTCTCAACATTGCAGTTAGATGTTTTTGAAAGGCCATAAAGCGAGCAATTTACATCCCTGTCATAGAATAGTGAAGCAAAATCTTCCAACGTCATAGCATATTTAAAGATTCTATATAAGCAGCACTGCTAACTGACATAAAGCTCTAGGACAGTTTTCTTTACCAGATTGGGTTCATAACGACTTATCTGAACTTTGACGTAACTAGGGTTAACAGGTAGCATCTCTCTTTGGAATTGTACAATTACTAGTGGATTAGCTTAGCATTCACAATTTCATCTTATATCGTACCTTGTTGTACTGCTCCTGCAAGGAGCTATCAGCTCCTTCAGAACCTGATCCAATTGCCTTTGCGTTGCATTGCCAAAAAGTACCAGATGGGTCAGTGTAGTACCTGCAGCACACAAAAGGCAAACCATGAACTCTTAGAAGTACAGTGGCTGTGTATTTGATCGAGACAAGGATTTGTCCAACATGGTGAGATAAATCATGCCATCCTTGGAGAATGAGCAGGGTATATAAAGGGTCCTTTCTAAGTGTCTCATCTCCACTTGGCTAAACTTCCAGTGACAGTGATGAACAAAATTTCCCCCAAATTTATAGGGAGTAGGGAAAGAAACTCTTTTCTACTTAAATCAAATATGTACCAAATCACGAAATATGAAGCATGAGGAAAAAAACAGAATAATTACTGAGGTTCAAAGATGTTTTTCTGTATGGAGTATATCCCTTATGCATGTAATAAGTAAAGACCTTGCAGAATGGAAAGATAGCTCAACTATAAAGGCATGACTGGAAAAAACTTGACCACAGGTTCCATGGCTTTCTGTTTTATCATAATTTTTACTTTTCATATATATTTTCCCTGTCAAGAAACTATAATGACTTTCTGTTTTATCATGTTTTTACTGGAGTTCTTCTTTTCATGGGAGCTGAACAAACCTCAAGAATGCCAAGAGATATCAACCACTTAATACAAATAGTATTTTACCAATCCAATCCAGAAAGAGCCAGCAAAAAGCAATAAAATGCATGATAGTACAATGACTGTACTGGAGTACAGCCCACTCACGACAGTCGAAAAAAGGGCAACATGATAGAAGCAATAAGAATGCATGACAATACAATGATTTTACACATAAAAAAAAGAAGACAGCACACTTTATTAAGAGAAAAAAACATGGATTCTAAATCCAGCATTTAAAGAAAACCCAGTTCAGTTAGCTAATGGATCAATACTTACAGGCTAGGTCCATTCTCATCATGTCCAGCAATTAGGAGAGAGACACCAAATGGCCGTGACTGCACAAACAAATAAGTAGATAGGAACGAACTCCATATAATAAATGAAGTGATTACAAATTTAAAACACCCATCTGTGAGTTATTTTGATGGAAACGTACATGGGTGATACAAGAAATTGGGTGTATAAATGGTGCAAAACATAACTAGTGGGTTGGTAACATCAAAATATAGTTGGTAAATGGGAATGTTTTTCGACCTTTTGTAACTGAGCCGTATCAAAGTTCCATCTTCATCATTAGGCCGTTGTGGTAATAATGCTCACAGATAAAAGAGCTAATGCAAGCAGTGGCCTCGACTGACTATTCATGATCATTTATAAAGTTCGGTAGTATCTGTTATCTCTTCTCAAAGTACTCATTGTGGGAATACTAGCACTAACTAGAACACCTAAATGATCTGCTAGGTTCTGTTTCCTCGACAGTAAAGAAAAATGAAATAAAATAAGCAGGTAACCATCAAACCACATTTAGAATGCAGCAAAACCAAGACATATGTGTAAACCCCTTGAAGAGGCGGAAACGGGGTAGCCTGCATTTAATTAGTCTTGTTTCTTTCATTCTGGAGGTGATATAATAACATAAATGAGTCTCACCATTGACTCTTCATCACCTTCACCAAAGCGCAGAGCTAAGTCGCAGATAGCTTGTGTCGAAGATTCTACAGTCATTGGCTCCCCATAGGAGAACCTATGATTCTGATTGTAAACATGGAAAGTCAGATTAATGGGTCAAGCTTCCTAGCATGTAAACATGTATATAAGTATATAATAATAACCCAATAAAGTACCTGAGTTTCAACACGAGCATGCTCAACTAGTGTTCTAGCATCAGCAATAAGTCCACTCATGGCGCAGCCTATGTGTTCATCAATTTCCATAATTTTTTCCACACTGCTTGGTTCCTATGACGTCAAAGAGCAAGGAAACATTGAATTCAATGCTTAACAATTTAAACATGAAAAACTAAAGGCTAAGTGGAGCTGCTATATCCTCTGATAAAACTATTCCTGTTATCAAGCCACAAAATTGCTGAAGGAAAGAGTTTAAAGCACTATGATTCCATCAGCTGGATGACGATATATATTGCAAAAAAAAAATGCATAGAATGTGGGGCTAAACCAAAAAGGTAACAACTGTGTGAAAGACCAAATCAGAGGTAGTCGTACAAAAATAAGTTTGGCCAGTAAGCAATGTTCTCGATTTAATATCCTGATGTGTGTAGCCGTATGATTAAGCACTATGACCAGTTAAGACGAAAAGGTGGCTCAGCAAGTACCAGCAGTGGCGAGGTCACACGTTTTTCAACAGCGAGGACAACACCGTCCTTTGTCTTCAACCCGATCGCAGTGGATCCCAACTGTAATAGCAAAAGAAACAGCACATAAGCATCACTTCGTCGCAAAAAGGCCACATAAACACGGCAACTGGAAATCTTGGCATTTTAGTCCAGGTGTTTGTTCTTGAGCGATTCTCTACTTAATGGCAATGACACACAACAACCTGCCTGTCAAGGGGTAAAAACTAAAAAAAGGATGGCATCACATTTCAGCTGAAATTGACACAGTATAGTAATCTAACAAGACACACAACCACAAAACCTTTCTCAATAACAAACCTGAAATCTCAATTAGTAAGAACGAGTAAGATATTCAGACTTCATCATCATATACCACCCTTATTCCATAAATCCCAGCAATTCTGTTAGTTCTAACTTATAAGAAACCCACCTGTACCCTTGCAGATTTGCACTTACACAACTGCCAACCCCCAAATCTAGCCCCATCCCCCAAAACAAACACAACTGCTGATGAAATGTCGCACAACCACTCGGCATCTTGGCACCCTCACTGCTCAGATTCAATCCAGCACCTTGCCATCCAGCTACGATCAGTGTTCCTATATAGCGTTTAAACTAATAAACCACGGACACCTATTCGGGTTAGGCAATAAATGGCCCCGTAAACCGTCTTGCATATATAAGAAATATTCCCTTTGTCCCAAAATACTTGACCTTCTAGGATATTTCAGGCAGATTGAGTGCAATTACCGCTGGTGCCACTATTTAGGGATTGTTCAATTTTTCAAGTGCTACAGAGGAGGGTTGATTTAATGTACATGGGCCTCGCTTGGTATCTAAGTGCTACATTGACATGTTTTGTTAGAATGACAAGTTTTTTTTGGGACAGAGGTACTATCAACTATGCCCATCATTTGTCATGTGAGAACTTTGTATGCCATTTGTCATTTGGGTACTACCTATAATAATTCTCTGGTTGCTAGAATACTTATTTTACATTCTATAGACAGTGGGTGAGCTACTGTTTAGCGTTTAGGCTAACACGCACTACGACCCTAAACAGAGACGCGGGAGAAATCTCACCTTGATGGCCTCGATGGCATACTCGACCTGGAACAGCCGCCCCTCCGGCGAGAAGGTGTTGACCCCGCGGTCGTACTCCGTCCTGCAAGACCCCCAGCCCCAGAGAAATTTCAGACGCATCAGACACCAGATGCGCCGCCGCCGGCTGATCGAATCGAGGGTAGGGTTTAGAGAAGCGAAAAAACAGAACACCGGGCGGATCGTGTACCTTGTGAGAAACATCCTGTCGGCGACGGCGGCGGATGCGGGATGGACCAAAAACTCGGCGTCGGCGCCTCCCCTCACCTCCTCTCTCTCTCTCTCTCTCCTCGCTTCTCTCTCTCGCAGGCTCGCTTTTGATGGCTTCTGTTCTGAGCTTCTTGCGAACGAAGTTGAAAGAGAGCCAAGCTGACGACGACATATTAACGGAGACGGCACATCGTGAAGATTACAGGCGGGTCCCACGTGCCAGGCAGACGGTACCAGCCGCGAGGAAGAATTGGGCCGTGACACAACATGGAAAGCGTGGATGGGCCGAGCAGGTGGGCCGCGGATCATGCCGTCTGACATCCCTCTGCATCCGGAGCTCAGTTCCACCGTATCACGCACAACCCGGGGGCACAACCTGCGCCGTTCTTTGATTTGACAGCTGTATGTATCCGTGCGCGTAACAAACCCCGATTCTGTCTCTGCGATCTCGCGTAACAAATCCCGGCAAAGCAGCAGCAGCAGGACGTCAACGCCGCGCGGCGCCATGGCGAGGCAGGAGCAGCAGCTGCAGGTGCTGGCCACGCTCGACGCCGCCAAGACGCAGTGGTACCACTTCACGGCGATCGTCGTGGCGGGGATGGGCTTCTTCACCGACGCCTACGATCTCTTCTGCATCTCGCTCGTCACCAAGCTGCTCGGCCGCATCTACTACACCGAGCCCACCAAGCCGGACCCGGGCTCGCTGCCGCCCAACGTCGCGGCCGCGGTGAACGGCGTTGCGCTCTGCGGGACGCTCGCGGGGCAGCTCATCTTCGGCTGGCTCGGCGACAGGCTCGGCCGCAAGAGCGTCTACGGCATGACGCTGCTGCTCATGGTGGTCTGCTCCCTCGCCTCGGGGCTCTCGTTCGGGAGCACGCCCGCCGGCGTCATGGCCACGCTCTGCTTCTTCCGCTTCTGGCTCGGCTTCGGCATCGGCAGCGACTACCCGCTAAGCGCCACCATCATGTCCGAGTACGCCAACAAGAAGACCGGCGGCGGGTTCATCGCCGCCGTCTACTGGGCGCGGCGCCCGCGGTGCTCACCTACTACTGGCGGACCAAGATGCCCGAGACGGCGCGCTACACCGCGCTGGTCACCGGGAACGCCAAGCAGGCCGCCTCCGACATGTCAAGGGTGCTGCAGGTGGAGATCGAGGCGGAGGCGGAGAAGCTGGACCAGATCACCAGGGGCAGCGACTACGGCCTCTTCTCGTCGCGGTTCGCGCGGCGCCACGGCTGGCACCTCGTCGGCACCGCCGTCACGTGGTTCCTGGTGGACATCGCCTACTACAGCCAGAACCTGTTCCAGAAGGACATCTTCGCCAGCATCCACTGGATCCCCAAGGCGCGCACCATGAGCGCGCTCGAGGAGGTGTTCCGCATCTCGCGCGCGCAGACGCTCATCGCGCTCTGCGGCACCGTGCCGGGCTACTGGTTCACCGTCTTCCTCATCGACGTCCTCGGCCGCTTCGCCATCCAGCTCCTGGGATTCGCCATGATGACCGTCTTCATGCTCGGCCTCGCCGTCCCGTACCACCACTGGACCACGCCAGGCAACCACATCGGCTTCGCCGTCATGTACGGCTTCACCTTCTTCCTCGCAAACTTCGGGCCCAACGCGACCACGTTCATCGTGCCGGCCGAGATCTTCCCGGCGCGGCTCCGCTCCACCTGCCATGGCATCTCCGCTGCCGCCGGCAAGGCAGGCGCCATCATAGGAGCCTTTGGCTTCCTCTACGCGGCGCAGCCTCAGGACAAGGCGCACGTGGACGCAGGGTATAACCCTGGGATCGGCGTGCGGAACGCGCTGTTCGTGCTCGCCGCGTGCAACTTGTTGGGGTTCTTGTTCACCTTCCTGGTGCCGGAATCGAAAGGGAAGTCGCTCGAGGAGATGTCCGGCGAAGCCGACGGTGAGCAAGCCTACGGCAATGGCGCCAATGCCGTGCAGCCTTCAGGAGTTGAGATGGTATAATCCTTCAGAGCGCAGCTACACGTGTGACGCGTCACGAGTTTTTTTAACGGGGTTAAATGACATTGAAAGTTTTGTAATAAGCAACTAAGCATTTTTATTAAACGTAGCAATATATTTGGAACTTGGAAGGGTAGCGACTGTTTGTGAGTTTGTGTACTAGCTGTTTGAATTAGACTCCGCATCCCTTTTCTCCCAAACTACCATCTCATCGTCCGCGTTCCCTTCCCACGCCACCTCCCTAACCCTAACCCCAAATCCTCGAGCGCTAGCTTCCTTCAATCCCCAAAAACCCGGCCGAAATCGTGATGGTGGCCGGATCGAGCGACGCCGGGAACGTCTCCCCTTCGCCGGCGTCGATTCTCCTCGCCAATGAGGCACACATCGCCATCAGTAGGAACCACACCACGGCTAGAGCCAAAAGATCGGGGGGCAACTCTACCGTGGAGGTCACCTTCTGGATCGCTGATCCACCGGATGTTTCCTTCTACACCCTCCACTTCCACTGCACGCCCCCCATGGCCATCCCCGACGCCGACTCCGACCTGGAAGTTATTGCCCCCATCCCCATCTCCGAGCCAGGGAATGTGTGTGTTAACCCACGCGTGGTGGGTGCAGAGGGTAGATTCGTTCTTCTCACTTTCTCAGCGCCCTCTTCAACAGCCGGTATGAATACTTCATGTACAATGGCGACCTCGAGTCCCCGTCCCTCGAAAGCCTCCCGCTTCCAGATGATGAATATAGGCTGCGTGGAGTGGAGTTCGCAATCATGCCCCGTGGTGATGATGGCCATTATCTCCTGATTGCACTCTGTCGCATGCCGAAGATGTATAAATACCGGCTTCACTTCTACTCGTCTAAGTATGCAATATGGACGACTAAGGAACTAGCCAATCTATGTCCTCAGATCCTTATTATATACCTGACAAGGTGTTCGTGATCCGAGATGGCTTGCTGTTATGGGTTGATTTGCTGAAAGGCATTCTGGTATGCGACGTCCTTCGAGTACCCCATCATGCTGAGTATATCCCATTGCCTGAGCCCTTGCCTAAAAACAGAGAGCAAGTGAAGCAATTCCTACTAGGAGTTAGGCGCTTTCGCGATCTCACCTGCGTCAATGGTCTGATCAAGTTTATTGAGATGGAACACCGTGAGATCGTAAGACTGATCCAAGTCGACGATCCTCGTGAGAAGCCAGTCGACCCCAGGACCAACGATGTGCTCTACGATTCAGATTTGATCACGCTGGTCAATACCAAGGTGAAATGCATTCACGTACATAAGAGCGTACGTGGAACTTACTCTAAAAGTTTTGTATATCATACTTCAAAGTATCTAAAAATTTTAAAACTTTACATACCAATAGTAATGTACCAAATAAGCATTGTTACTAAATTTTGAGATTCAAACACATTTCGTAAAAATTAATATGAAATTAATAAAATTCAGTCATCATGACCTTTTGTCCTCTAGTAGATAAAATCTTTTTTTTTATATGAATTTTTATAAAATGTGTTTGAATCTTAAAATTTAGTACAATGCTCATTTGGTACATTACTATTGGTATGTAAAGTTTTAAAATTTTTAGAAACTTTTAAGTATAATATGTAAGACTTTTAAAGTAAGCTTCGCGTACGCTCTTGCGTACGTCATTTTCGGTCTGCAATAACAAGCCCATTAAACCCAATATCAGGAAAGAGGTCTCAATGAATGGTTGGAGTGCCATGACATAGACTAAGAACATAGGGTCCAACTGTTGGCACAAGGGACACGTTGTTGATGTTGATGACATTTTGGTCGATGACTCGGTGTTTTCAGCGTTGCTGTCCAGCGAGAAGAGTGAATCTACTGGGAGCCTGACATTCAAGAACCTGTCATCGGCTTGGCCAGACCAAAAATGACATACGTAAGAGCGCCCACCCTGAGCTCGGATGGGAATGACATCCTTTACCTCAGGTCATCCAGTACATCGTGTGCAGGGGCGATGGTTGCTGTCGACCTTGTGGAGAAGAAGGTGCTGAAAGTGGAAGCACATAGATCACATCCTTTTGGAAAATATTTTTATTCCTCTCCATTGCACGTATTGCGTTCGTGTGCATTGGCAAACTGTTAGGTAAGAGGTTCACGTACACATCTCCGATGAAAACAATATGCGGGTTGTAACTATATTTCATTTTTTCCCCTCTGCCTTAAAAGTTTACATTCCAGGGGTTATTTATAGGCCCCCTGGCTTCGCCATGCCGAAGATTCTTACAACTTAGTCACGAAACTTCCTATACATTCAGTTAGAAAACAGATCGGCGAAGTAGTAAGGCACACTTCGCCCCTTTTCTTTCATCTTCTCAAACAGCTTTGGGCTTGATCGTAATTCCTTAACACGGTGAACAACTTTCATGATTCTTCGTGCGAAGACACCACGTCATCTTCGCTGGCCGCCGGGAGTCTGGCGAAGTCATTTTCGCTGGATAACCTGGGACATGTTCTATCACATATGTGAGGTTTGACAATCACAGCGAAGTATCCACGTCATCTTCGCTGGATGTCCGAAGTGCAGCGAAGTCATCTTCGCCAGTCAACTTTGAAGCACACGAAGATACACACGCGAAGCTGCAATGAAGTATCAATATTGTCTTCGTGGTACATGTTAGTATCTCAAATGTTTATAATAAAATGTTTGCTTCCAAAGTTTGGAAAGGACGTTTGTGTGTAAAAGTTGCTCCCCAACAGCAGCCCCTCGCGGGCGAAGGCCTACTCCAAAGGTCTGAATCCCGCGAAGTTTACGTGAAACTTTGCCTAACAAACGCCGTCCAAACTTTGGAGTTGGCCTGTTAGAAATTTGAATTCTACGGCTAGTTTTGACCGGTTGACCGGGCTTTGCCTATAAATAACGATGCTCCCCCCTGAAGCCGTCATTTTCAAAAGAGGAGAAACTCTGCCAAAATTTTTATTGAATCTTAAAGTTTGAGATAGCTTTTCTCGACGCTTTTCCGTTGTGCTCACCGGGTCTTGGATTTTTGATCGAAGTTTGAGTGATACCTTCGGTAAGGTTTTGCTCTTTTAACTTTTATATTTTTGCAATCTTGTCGAATAGTATTTCTGATCTTTAATTTTTTTCAGACGTCTTCGCGAGATTTGCAAGATCAACTTCAGTCTCAGGAAAGTTCTAAGACTGAGGAAGATAAGATTTGGTTAGATTCTGACGAAGAGGGCCTCGACGGTGTCGATGCGTCTGTTGAGGATCTAATTAAAGATGAAGAAGGTTTGACCTTAACCTTTGGGAGGACTTTGTTTGAAAAAAGCGATCTTGATGAAATGGTACGGTTGAGGCTCGTCGAGCGTGATCAAGTGAGGGTGCCTGATCCTTTGGAGACTAACCCGAAGCCGCAGCCTAATGAATGCATTGTTTATCATGATTTGTTTACTGTTGGACTTCGTTTCCCGTGCCAGGATTTTGTCGAAGATGTGTTGAAGGCTTTCAACATTCAAATGCACCATTTGACTCCAAATGGTGTGGTTAGGCTAGCTCAGTTTGTTTGGGCTGTGAGGTTCTAGGAAGCCTGTGCTGACATTGCTGCTTTTTGTGAACTGTTTGAAATGCATACTCAATTCAAGGAGTTTATGCTTGATGGTCGAGTGGTTACGAAATACTTCGCTTGCTCTAGCTTTAAAATGGCTCGTAATGCCGTTCAAATTTCCCCAGCGACGAAGAACAAGTGGGGAGTTGGGGAATGGTTAAGATATTGGTTTTATCATAAGGTTCCCATAGTTGAAGAGAGAGATCTTGCTTCTAGGAGGGTAATAAAAAGATATCCCTTGGCTGCTAGGATGGAGATTGAGAGGTTTGATCTATATCCATCTTTTCCTTGTTCTATGATCTCCAAAACTACTGTTAAGGCGTGCAAGTGCACAGCTTCGTTACAGTGTGCTAGGGATCTTGTGGAAGAATACGCTGCTGCTAGGATTTAGCCTCTGAAAAAAGGATGGTCTTTTCAATGTTTTTATCCTAAGAATATTAGAGGCATAAACTATAAGTTTCCAGACAATGATTTTCATCACCCGCAGACTTTTTCTACTGATGAAGATTTTGTGAGGTTTGTTGAGAGCCGGGCTGAGGATCTTCTTGGAAAGTATGTGCTAAGTGAAAAGAACAACATCGATAGGATCCTTGGGAGTGGCTATAAATGTTTGAATAGAGTCTTTGAGGTTGCACAAGTTGGATATGGTGAACGTCCTCCTCCTGCTTACCGCCACGAGAAGAAGCAGGGCCAGAAGAAGAAAATTGCTAGGGGTGCTAAGCGCAAGGCTGGTCCTAGCAAAACTGTTGCCAAGAAACTAAAGAAGAATCAAAGTCCTTCTATTTTGTTGGATGCTGAAGAGATCAATGTTGTGCTTGAGCGAAGTCTGGATATAGAAGGGAATCTGGTTGTGGGTTTGGGTGGTTCTGAAGAAGGGGATGCTGGCACTTCAAAGGTTGTTGCTGATGTTGATGTTTTAGAGTCTCAATGTGCTGAAGAGGAGGTGATAAAAATTTGTATGACTTTCTCAGCTAGTGGTTTGACTCCGCTGTTACTTACTCCACTTGATGAAAACTTGCAGAATTTGCAAGTTCGTGGTGCTTCTGCTGGTGGTGTTGGCGAAGTTGGTGCGGGGGCTGACTTGGTCTCTAAGAAAGAGGCTTAAGTTGGTGCTGGGTCTACTTCGCTAAGGTTTGGCTCTGAGGCTCCTGCCATTGAGTCTCATGATGAGGACATTGATGCTGGGAAGACTGCTTCGCTTAAAGACCCTACAACAGTTGGGGTTGGCGAAGTTGGTGCTTCCAATGTGCCTAAGAAGGTTGGTGGTTCTAGGATATACACCCTTGACTTTGATGAAAGTGATGAGGAAGTTTTTGATGATGAGAGCAACGATGAACGCTTGGTGCGTTTATCGAGCTCTACTATCCATGTTGAAAGTGGCAAAGCTGTTGAATGCAACTTGGGTGAACGCGTTTCTACTAGTGAGTACTGTGGCTTCGCGTTTCTTTTAGATTTATGTTGTCTTGTTTTGCTGACTTTTGATTTTTCTATAGAAACTATCTTTCCTCACGCGCCCTCTTCTCCTCAGAAGAAATTTGATTTGAGTAAGTTTAATATTCAAGATCATGCTACTCTTGTTGTCCCCGCTGATGGTGAAGGAGAAGTTTCTGATGCCCTTAAGCGTGGGTTAGCATTTTGTCAATATAAAAGTTTGGGTCTTGACAGTTTCAAGTTCATAGGTATCGGGGCTGACAAACTTCGGATGATGCCTCGCACTTCTAAAGTTCAGCTGTCAAAATGTATAGATGAGGCTTTTACTGTCCCTGATGCAGAACTTGAGATATCAAAGAAACCCTTACTCGAAGTTGCTGATGTCGGCTTATCGATGTGTTGGAGATATGCCCTAGAGACTGCTAAGGGGCCCAAACGTTGGGTGTTAGCGGAAACCCTAAAGGAGGGATGCTAATGGGCCTTTTCTGGGAAAAGCCCATTAGCAGGTCTATATAACCAGAAGGGGTGGGGGCACCCAATGTGAACCCGAATCCAGCCGCCGCCCACCTCACGCCGATGTCTCCCTGTTGCTCTCGTGGACCTAGCAGTCCAAGGCGCGATGCTTCTTCCCCGCACGTGTGGATACCTTGGAGGCGCTACACTTGGAGCACAAGGACGAAGCGCACGAGAGGATTGAGGTGATGGACGACCACGCAACTGCACTACCTGCTGCGACGCGTACGACTACATCAAATCATCTTCCGCTGCACCTGCGCATCTAGTGGTAATCTCGTAACCTGTAACTAGCAGTAGATCCTGGTTTATGAGGCAGAAAAGTTTTATTTTCTGGCTAGCGTAGCACCCTCATAACCCTTCAGTGGTATCAGCTCTGTAGCTGTTCGTTATAGGTTTGGATTTTGACATATAGATGATATGCAGAGATAGTAGATGTGATCTGCTAGTCTTGGTTGCACAATTTGATTAGATCAATCTGTGAAACGGGGTGGTAGATGGAAACTCAATCTATTTTCGTGCTCTTGATGCATGGCCATGTAACGATCTACTCATACCGGTCAGTTTAATCCGCCACCTGAGTTAAGTGATACACGTAAGACCATACATGTTGGACATAGATCAATGGGATTGATCTAGTGAAAATAGAGGGACTCCGAATGGTTCGGATTCAGGTTGATGAGATCAATCTGATGAGATTTTCATAGTGATTCCATAGATGTGATCAATCTGATGAGATTTTCTGCTGCCCTGAAACCCGCGGGGGGCGTCTCCCCCTCGACCCCTCGCCCGCTGATCGGCCAGTGGGACCGCCGTTGCTACCAGTCGTACGCGCATAGAATCGTTCTGCGCCTAACTTGTTTTTGTAGGGTATGATGTGTATGGTATGGCCCATGTGTATGTATGTAATTCATTCATGGCCTGCGTGTCACGTAAGCAACACGACTGGAGCCATATGTGTTGCCATTTGATGTATTGGCATGTGCGCCATCTTGTGATTACATGACTATGTAATTAGTATAGCTTGCAGTAAAATAGTTCTTGGAGGACTCATCACAAGAAGGATGGCACACATAGATCATGGAGATGGAAATCACCATGATGGACAAGATGATGGAGATGGAGATCACCATTTGATTAAGGGCCATACCATGTCACTATGTGTGAATGTGATTCTCATTACTTGTTTTACTTTTATTTATTGCTATTCATGCTTGCGATGATAGAAGTAGAACGATCCCTCACAAATATTTAAGTTTACATATCCTCCTAAACCTAGCATTGTCACATGTCCTGTACAATTAGTGGTAGGTCTATAAAATTAGGGTGCCACTAGTTTTCCTTGACGTGACAAGTTTGTGTCGGACACTTACACGCAAAAGGGTTTGGTTAACTTAGACAAAGTCATTTAACAGTTAAGGACTTTGGGATATGGAGGTTGGACGCTGAGACATAGAGATGTCACCCAACAATAGGGATTATATGTGATATGATTGGCAAGCGTTGCCTACCGATCTACCTTGTTGTCTAGCGGTGATGCTAAAGCCCACTAGTTGACTTGGTAGTTGTGGATCCTGAATCACTAAATATCAATGGAGGGATATTGTTTTTAGTGGGAGTAGATTTTGTTAAATGGTTAATGTGATTTACTCCATCATGAATACATTGTCTTAGTATTTTGCGTTACTTTTGTTGTAGATGGCCGCTCGCAATCAACCATTTTCTTTGCGTACAATTCTTGAGAAAGATAAGTTGAATGGAACAAATTACGCGGATTGGATCTGCAACCTGAGAATTGTTCTCAGGGCTGAGAAAAAGAAAGAAATTCTAGACACCCCATTACAAGACGAGCCTGATGAAAATACAACTGCTACTGAGAAAAATGCTTACAAGAAAGCATGTGATGCGGATCTTGAAGTGAGTTGCCTCATGCTTGCTTGTGTGGAACCTGATCTATGGATGCAGTTCGACAACAATCATTCAGCGAACGATATGATCGTGGCGCTTGAAGATATGTTCGAAACTCAAGCGCGGACTGAAAGGTTCAATGTCTCAAAGGCACTTGCAAAAACCAAGCTAGAAGAGGGTGCAACTATTGGTTCACATGTAATCAAGATGGTTGGTTACACTCAGAGGTTGGAGAAGCTAGGCTTCCCAATTGGCCAAGAGTTGGCTACTGATTTCATTCTTGCATCGCTTCCGGCCAGCTATGGAAACTTTATCTCGAACTACCATATGCATGGAGCGGAGAGGGTCTTGAATGAACTGTGTGGCATGCTGAAAACAGCAGAGGCCGACATCAAGAAAAGTGTCGACAGTAGCCAAGTGTTGGCGATCTAGAACTGACCTCGTTTTAAGAGGAAGGGCAATTCTTGGAGGAAGAAGAAGGGCAATGCTAAAGATGAGATCTCTAAGCCAAACCCATCTGCTGCCAAGGCTGGACCATCTGCAAATTTAGATTGCTTTTATTGTAAAGGAAAAGGTCACTGGAAAAGGAATTGTAAGGAGTACTTGGCGTCCTTAGAGAAGGATGGTGGTGGTAAAGGTACTGCTACTGCTTGTACTCTTGTTGTTCATGTTACAGATATTTTCCTCGCTAACTCTTATATCAATTCTTGGGTATTCGATACCGGATCGATTGCTCATATTTGCAATACGATGCAGGGAATGATAAGAAGTAGAAGCGTGGAGAAAGGAGAAGTTGATTTCCGCGTAGGCAATAATGCAAGAGTTGCTGCATTGAACGTCAGGACGATGCAACTTCCCTTGCCGTCAGGATTTATTTTGGAATTGAATAATTATTATTTTGTTTCTTGTTTAAGTCAAAACATTGTGTCACCTTCATACTTGATGAAGGATGGTTATTCATTTGCGAGTAAAGACAATGGTTGTGTGATCTCAAAGAATGATGTGTTTGTGGCTTTTGCATCCATTGTGAATGGGTTATTTATTTTAAATCTTGATGATGCACCTGTCTATAATGTTAGTGCTAAACGGCCTCGGCTTAATGAGTTAAGTCCTACCCATATGTGGCATTGTCGTTTGGGTCATATAAGTGAGAATCGCATGAAGAGGCTTCATGATGATGGTCTTCTAACTTCGTTTGATTTTGAATCATACGAGACATGTGAGGCTTTCTTGCTAGGCAAGATGACCAAGGCGCCATTCAAAGGATTTCTTGAGAGGGCATCTGACTTGTTGGAACTTGTACATACTGATGTATGTGGACCAATGAGCATGACAGCTAGAGGAGGATTTCAATACTTCATAACTTTTACTGATGACTTTAGTAGATATGGATATGTCTACCTAATGAAGCATAAGTCTGAAACATTTGAAAAGTTCAAAGAATTTCAGAATGAAGTAGAGAATCAACATGGCAAGAAGATCAAGGCCTTGCGATCTGATCGTGGAGGCGAATATCTAAGTCACAAGTTTAGCAATCATCTTAAGAGTTGTGGAATTGTTCCACAGCTTACGCCACTCGGAACGCCTCAGAGAAATGGCGTGTCTGAGCGACATAATCGGACCTTGTTGGACATGGTTCGGTCTATGATGAGACAGTCGGACCTACCTTTATCGTTTTGGGGATACGCTCTAGAAACAGCCGCTTTCACATTGAATAGGGTACCATCTAAGTCCGTAGTTAAGACAACATATGAGATGTGGACTGGTAAGAGTCCCAGTTTATCTTTTCTGAAAATTTGGGGTTGTGAAGTTTATGTTAAATGACTTATATCAGATAAACTAACACCCAAATCGGACAAGTGCTTTTTCGTGGGATATTCGAAGGAAACTTTAGGGTATTATGTCTATAACCGGTCAGAGGGCAAAGTGTTTGTTACTCAAAATGGTGTTTTCTTAGAGAAAGAGTTTCTCAAAAGAGAAAAAAATGGACAAAAGGTGTATCTCGAATAAGTTCAAGATGAGCCAGTAGGGACTGACTCTACGAGTGATGCTAATGTAGCAGAGCAAGTTGAGACACCCATGGCAGTGGAGACACTGCCACAACCACGAAGGTCAGCGAGACTTCATGCATTGCGTGGGAATTTGTTATTGTTAGATGATGACGAACCTGCGGATTATGCGGAAGCTATGATGGATCCAGATTCCGAGAAATGGCAAAGTGCCATGAGATCCGAGATAGATTCCATGGAAGACAATCAAGTTTGGAACTTGGTTGACCCGCCTGATGGGGTTACACCCATAGAGAGCAAATGGATCTTTAAGAAGAAGAAGAATATGGATGAAAATGTTCATGTCTATAAAGCTCGACTTGTCACAAAAGGTTTTTGGCAAGTTCAAGGAATTGACTACGACGAGACGTTCTCACTGGTAGTGATGCTTAAATCTATTCGGATCATTCTAGCAATTGCTGCATATTTCGATTATGAGATATGGTAGATGGATGTTAAAACAGCCTTTCTAAATGGGTATTTAGAAGAGGACGTGTATATGATACAGCCCGAAGGTTTTGTTGATCCTAATAATGCTGGAAAGATATGCAAGCTTAAGAAATCTATTTATGGGTTAAAGCAAGCATCTCGGAGTTGGAATATTCGCTTTGATGAGGTAGTCAAAGGGTTTGTCTTCCATCAGAATGAAGAAGAACCTTGTGTTTACCATAAGGTAAGTGGGAGCACTATTGTGTTTCTGATCTTGTATGTGGATGACATACTATTGATTGGGAATGATATTTCTATGTTGTAATCTGTAAAGACTTCACTGAATAATAGATTTTCTATGAAGGATTTAGGAGAAGAAACTTACATCTTAGGAATTAAGATCTATAGAGATAGGTCGAGAAGGCTAATAGGATTAAGCCAAGACACGTACATTGACAAGGTGTTGAAACGGTTCAACATGGAACAGTCCAAGAAAGGGTTCTTGCCTATGTCACATGGTATGTGCTTTAGTGACAAGCAGTGTCCTTCATCAGATGAAGAGCGCAACTGCATGAGTAAGGTTTCATATGCTTCGGTCGTTGGTTCCATTATGTATGCCATGATATGTACCCGTCTAGATGTCTGATATGCTCTAAGTGTTGCGAGCAGGTACCAAGCTAATCCGGGTGAACCTCACTGGACGCTTGTTAAGAACATCCTAAAGTACTTGCGAAGGACTAAGGATGTGTTCCTAATCTATGGAGGTGAGGAGGAGCTCGTTGTAAACGGTTACACCGATGCTAGCTTCCAAACCGACAGGGATGATTCACTATCTCAATCAGGTTTTGTGTTCACAATAAATGGTGGTGCAGTTAGCTGGAAATGTTCCAAGCAGGAGACGGTGTCTGATTCTACAACAGAAGCTGAGTACATTTCAGCTTCTGGCGCTGCAAAGGAAGGTGTTTGGTTGAGGAGATTCCTCATTGAGCTTGGTGTGTTTTCGAATGCGTCGGGCCCATTGAATTTACATTGTGATAACAATGGGGCGATTGCACATGCTAAGCAGCCTAGGGATCACCAGAAGAACAAACATGTACTCCAGAAGTTTCATCTCATTCGAGAGTTTATGAAACGAGAAGAGATCAAATTGTGCAAAATACATACGGATTTGAATGTAGCAGATTCTTTGACAAAGGCTCTTCCACAGCCTAAGCATGAGGCACACATGAGGGCTATGGGTATTAGATACCTACAATCATAGAGATGATTAATTTATGTATTCATGATTTATGCCTTGAGCATTTTGTGCAGTTGAATATCCATATGAAAGGCAACTTGTATTGATCAACAATTATGTGAATTGTTTATGAAACTCATACTTGTGTGGTTATTCTAGAATTATCCTTGGTCGATATTAATGACTAGCACATGTATTGGTTGATGACTATGTTTCACAAGTCATAGGTCATGGCGATGTCATCAATAATGTGGTCACATATGGAGATATGGTGCTGGACTGACCCAACCGTGAGAAGGTGTGAAGTATTCTCACAATACACAAACATGTATGCTATGTCCTTAGACCTGAGGCTAACGCATGCGCTTGAGATGTGAAACATCTTACTTAGGGGCTATCAAAAGCTACTCCGTAACTGGGTAGTTATAAAGGTAGTTTTTGGGTTTGATGGGAAGCATGCTGCAAGTAATGGTTAGTCAAGATGGAATTTGCCTCTCTATTCACAACAGAGATATCTCTGGGCCCCTCGAGTGATCGGATCCAGAAATACATGGCCGTGCTAAGGTTAAAGAGTTAACCAATTGGAATTTCGAGTCACAGATCGAGAAAGAGTGGTCGGTTTGGAACTAGACCAAATATCGTGAGGCAAAGGGAATAGCATGGACTTAACATTGTAGTGGTTCATCAGATATGATCTTTATGTGTACTTAGGGATTGATATGTCTTGCTAGAGGCTGCTATCAATTATTGGTTGAGTAAGAGTACTCAGACCATGTCTACTTACACGTGAACCCATAGGGACACACTTAACAGGATGAAGCATTGAAACTTGGCTTAGAGATTGTCTCTATTGCAAGTGGGAGATTGTTGAAGATATGCCCTAGAGACTGCTAACGGGCCCAAATGTTGGGCGTTAGTGGAAACCCTAAAGGAGAGATGCTAATGGGCCTTTTCTGGGAAAAGCCCATTAGCAGGGCTATATAACCAGAAGGGGTAGGGGCACCCAAGGTGAACCCTAATCCAGCCGCCGCCCACCTCACACCGACGTCTCCCTGTTGCTCTCGTAGACCTAGCAGTCCCAGGCGTGACGCTTCTTCCCCGCACGTGTGGATACCTTGGAGGCGCTACACTTGGAGCGCAAGGATGAAGCGCGCGAGAGGATTGAAGTGACAGACGACCACGCAACTGCATTGCCTGCTGCGACGTGTACGACTACATCGAGTCATCTTCCGCTGCACCTACACATCTAGTGGTAATCCCGTAACCTGTAACTAGCAGTAGATCCTGGTTTATGAGGTAGAAAAGTTTCATTTTCTGGCTAGTGTAGCACTGTCATAACCCTTCACGATGCTGTATAAGGATTCTCTTTTGATGAGGGGTTTGCGGGCAGGGTTGGAAGAGAAAGATAAAAACTTTGCCCTCCGCGAACGTGATTATCAAGCTAAAATTGAGAATCTGAAGAAGCAACTTGCCGAGAAGGAGAAAGAAAGGATTGATGTAGTGGATGCTCATAACGTGTTGGAAGGGAAGCTTATTAGTGCTCTTGCTCGAGTTGAAGAAAAAGAAGATTATATCAAAAGGATTAAGGAGGATAAAGAAAAATTGGGGTGATAATGTGAGAGGCGTTGAAAGAAAGATTGAGGAATAGGATAAGTCTTTCTTCGATAATTGCAATCGCATTTGGGAACTCTGCTTCGAATGTTATGACAAATTTGGAGCTAGGCCAGGAGACAAGTGCTGGGACCTTGGTGATTGTGATAGTTTTTTCAGCTGGCTTTGTCGCCAATATGAGGACTTGTCCCAAATCATGGAGACCACAGTTGATATAGGAGTTTTCTACTCTGTTCATGCTTTGTTTCACCTGATGAAACATAGTCAAGATCCCTTGTTTGCACAACTTTGCGATGACAACTATAAGTTTTCCTCTGTTGGAGACCTGGCTAACGTGACGAAGGCCACACAAACACTGTGCAACAAGTATCTTGAGCAGTACTGGAGGTCTGGTGGTCGAGTTTATTGCTTTAATAAGGCTAAGGAGAAGTTGCAGAAGGTATGTGATGTATTTGGTCTGTTATGATTTTTCCTGTTCTTTGTTTAACTTTTTTCTTTTTGATTGTTAGCAAATTGCAAAGGAAGCGGAGGCGGCTCAGAAGGAGGCGGAAGAAGCTGCGAAGATGGAGGCCAGGGCTAGGAGTCGGAGTGGAGCTGGACCGAGTGATGTTAGTGGCAGCCGACTTTAGGCTCTAGCTTTTTTCTTTTGTGAGATAAGAGGGTTTCAAGATACAATGGTTCTCAATTTTTGTAAGATATGCACTTGGAAACTGTTTGACTATTTGTCCATCCTGCGCAGGTTCCTCAGCTGAGCCTGTGCAGGATGTTGAGGACGTTACCCCGCTGTTAATATCCAAAGATAACTTTGTTTTCGAGCCTAGCGAATTTTATGATTTTCGTGTGAAGTGTGATGGTTGTGATGTCGATGATTTTCTTGCTCGTAAGTTTTTGCTCTCGTTGTTTTGAACTTGGGATTTTTCCTTTTGAATGTTTTGTCTTACAGACCTTTTATAGATGTGGATACTCGATGTTGTAGTACCAGACCTCCTAACTGTCGAGTTTTTGATTTCACGGATTTTGCACAGGTAAAGTTTGTTATGTAAAGCTTAATTTGTTGTCTATAGTTAGACTTTTGTTTTCTAACCACTTATTTGTAGTCATCTGGGTCGAGTGCTTCATCGGCAAATGTCTACGAGGACTTTTTGCACCGTGAAGCGGACGATATTATAAACGAAGTTGTGAACGACATACTTGATGATGCTGCCGAAGTAGTTAGTTCTCATGACGACTAGTTTTGTAAACATATTCTTGTAATTGGGTAAATTGTACTATAAGCATTCTTTGTTGTGTCGCGAAGTTTGTGAGTTTTCCTTCGCTTGTATGAATGGGCACAGAATAATCAATTTGAGTTCTATTTCTTGTATAAATACTTTTATTCTTAGTGAAACTATGCACTTTGCTTGGAAGCATGGTGTCAAAAAATTTACCTTATCAAATTCTTGAAGCGTTGTTCCTTCCTTCTCGTTCGAAGTAGGCGCGTATACTTTGCTGAGAATATTTTCACCTTAATGAAATAAAATTGAGAAATCTGCCTCTGAAACATTTCTCCTTAGTGAAATAAAGTTGAAAAATTTTCCTCTGAAACATTTCACCTTAGTGAAATAAAGTTAAAAAATTTTGCCTTAGCGAATTTTAAAATTCCGTTCCTTCCTTTTCGAGCGAAGTGGACTCGTACGCTTCCTTAGAAGCTGAAACATTTCACCTTAGTGAAATAAAGTTAAAAAATTTGCCTTAGCAAATTTTAAAACGCCGTCCCTTCCTTTTCGAGTGAAGTGGACGCGTACGCTTCCTTAGAAGCTGAAACATTTCACCTTAGTAAAATAAAGTTAAAAAATTTTACCTTAGCGAATTTTGAAACGCCGTCTCTTCCTTTTCGAGCGAAGTGGACTCGTATGCTTCCTTAGAAGCTGAAACATTTCACCTTAGTGAAATAAAGTTGAAAAATTTGCCTTAGCAAATTTTGAAACACCGTCCCTTTCTTTTCGAGCGAAGTGGACGCGTACGCTTCCTTAGAAGCTGAAACATTTCACCTTAGTGAAATAAAGTTGAAAATTTTGCCTTAGCAAATTTTGAAATGTCGTCCCTTCCTTTTTGAGCGAAGTGGACGCATACGCTTCCTTAGAAGCTAAAACATTTCACCTTAGTGAAATAAAGTTGAAAAATTTGCCTTAGCAAGTCTTGAGTTGGATAAATTAGCATTTTTTAGATTTAATAAAATATTGATGCTAACTTAGTTTTGTTAAATTTGTGCCGATATGAGAGTATATGTTGGATATACTCTTCGGTGTTTTGTACTTCGATGTGGAGACATGTCTTTGGGGAAGCTACTTTCTCATTTATATTCCATGAGACTTACTGAGAGACTGCCTCGTTAAAAAATCACTCACCTTGTGAAGGGTTTCCCTGAGTGGAAAAAGAGTGCAGCTCGATTACATTATGAAGTTGCTTAGAATGAAACTTCTACCTCTACTTTGCGGAAAGTAAATCTACTCTTCTAATTTGGCTATAGGTAATACTAATGAAGTGCTTCTATGTTCCAAGTGTGGCTAAGTTCTTCACCTTTCAGATTCGCTGGGTGATACGCACCTTCTTTGTTTGTTCTTGTGATGATGAAAGGTCCTTCCCACTTTTGTTGGAATTTTCCCACAGTGTCTTCGTCTCTTTTCCTTTTGAGGACAAAATCTCCTGGTGCTAACTCTCTTGGCTTGACCTTCTTATTGTACCACTTCTTCGTTTCAAGTTGGTACTTCTTCATATTTTCAAGCGCTTTGTTTCTTTCTTCTTCGAGCAAATCTTTGCTTGTTGTTTGGTCTTCTTCTATGATCATTTGAACATTTGTTCTTGGACCTTCGTATTTTATTTCTTTAGGAGTCATTGCCTCATCTCCATAAAGTAACTTGAACGGAGAAAACTTTGTTGATCTAGGTTTTGAAGTGTTGTGAGACCATATTATTCTTGGTAATTCATCGACCCATTTTCCTTTTTTCAGGCATGTTAAGCATTTTTAGATTCCAGTACATATTATCCCATTTGCTCTTTCAACTGCTCCATTAGACTGTGGGTGTTTTACTGATGTGAAGCAGAGTTTGATTCCCATTGATTGACAATATTCCCTAAATTCTTCACTGTCGAATTGTGTCCCATTATCTACTGTGATGTGTCTTGGGACTCCAAATCTGCATATGATGTTTTTCCATAGGAATTTTTTCATCGCGTGGGAGGACATGTTTGTGATTGGCTTCGCCTCAATCCACTTGGTGAAGTATTCAACTGTAACTATTGCATATTGGTAGTTGCCTTGAGCCGGAGGTAGCTTTCCAACTATGTCAATTCCCCATCTTTCAAGTGGCCAAGTTGGTTCAATTGGTTGTAAGTTTGTACCTGGTGCGTTGATTTTACTTCCTGCCATTTGACAGTTGTGACAAGTCCGAATGATTTCTTTGCTGTCACTTTGGGTAGTTGGCCAGAAAAACCCTTGTCTGAAGGCTTTGCCAACTATTGATCTAGCCCCAGCGTAGCATCCGTAGATTCCCTCATGTATCTCTTTCAACAAGTTTTTCCCATCTTCTCTTGAGATGCACTTTAGTAGTGGTTGGCAGACTCCTTCCTTGTACAGTTCTTCCTTGATGATTTTGTAACTTCTGGTCTTTTGCTTCATTCTTATTTCATCAACTTCACTTTCTGGCTCGTAGAATCCTTTGAGGAATGCCAAAATTGGAGCTCTCCAGTCTTCGCTTTCTATAATGTGTACTTCTTTCGGTTGCTCGACTTTTGTTTTTGTTGAAACTTTAGTAATAATTTGGAAGAATACTTCTGGTGGTAGCTCTAACTTTTGGGCGACGACTTTTGTAATTTCATCTGCAACTGTGTTATCATTTCTTGAGATACTTTTCACAGTGAATCCGATGAAGTGTTTCTCTTGATCCCTCAATATCTGGAGATACTTTGCTAGTTCTGGATCTCTTGCCTTATAGTTTTTCTCTATGTGACCAGCCACAACTTGGGAGTCTGTCTTGATTAATAGCTTTTGGATTCCCATGGCTCTTGCTTTGCGAAGTCCCAACAATACTGCCATGTATTCTGCAATGTTGTTGGTGCACTGAAAGTCTAGTCTTGCTACGTATTTGAGTTTGATTCCAGAAGGTGAGGTTATGATTGCTGCTGCTCCTGCGCCAGCGAAGCCCCAAGCACCATCACAATAGATTATCCATTCTGGCTGCTCCATTCTTTCTTGAATGTATTTTGAAGGTGTCCAATTTGCTACGAAGTCGGCCAGCACTTGAGATTTGATTGTAGTTCTTTTTTCAAACTTAATAAAGTATTGAGACAATTCTGCAACCCATTTTCCCAGTCTTCCTGAGGACTTACAGCCTTGTAATACGTCTTTGAGGGGGTTGATTTTTTGGTATTCTAAATTTGTGTGCTTGGAAGTAGTGTTTCAACTTTCTAGACACCATAAGCACTGCATATGTGATCTTCTCGATTTCCGAATAGAAAATTTTTGATCCAAATAAAGCTTTGGATGCGAAGTACACTGGGACTTGTCTGGTTGAATGATCCTTTTCTTCTTCTTTTATCAATATTGCACTAACTATACTATCATTTGCTGACACATACAGTAACAAGTCTGCCATTGGGTTAGGTGTTGCCAAAGTCGTGGGGTTGGATAGGTGCTTCTTTATTTCTTCAAAAGCTTCTTGTTGTGCTTGACCCCAGTTGGATTTTTCCTTTTTCCCTTTTAGTGCTTGGAATATTGGGAGGCTTCGCTCAGCTGATTTGGATATAAATCTGTTCAGCGAAGCTAGTCTTCCTGTCAGCTTTTGGATGTCTTTGATGTTTCTTGGCACTTGCATATTCAGTATTGCCTTTACCTTCTCTGGATTCGGGTCGATTCCTTTTGCGGATACGATGCATCCCAAAATTTTGCCAGTTTGAACTCCAAATGTGCACTTTTCTGGGTTTAACTTTAGATTTTCTTTTCTAAGATTGAGAAGGTTTATTGTAAGTATTCGACATGGTCTTCTCTTTTTTTGCTTTTGACTACCAGGTCATCAACGTACGTGAGCAAGTTTCTTGGTATTTGATCTTTGAGGACAGTGCATGTCATTCTGATGAAAGTTGTTCCTGCATTGCGAAGCCCCTCGACCATTCTTTGAAAACAGTAAGTTTCAAATGGTGTAATGAAACTTGTGTATTTCTCGTCTTCTTTTTTTATCCAGATTTGATGGTAGCTTGAGTAGCAATCGAGAAAACTGAGCATTTCACTTCCTACTGCTTGATCTACTAGAGTATCTATTCTTGGCAGGGGAAGTTATCTTTTGGACATGCCTTGTTGAGGTCTGTGAAATCTATACATATTCTCTACTTTTTGTTTTTCTTCTGCACCATGACTATGTTTGCAAGCCAGGTTGTGAATTGTACTTCTCTTATGACTTTTGCGTCTAGTAACCTCTGTACTTCAGCTTTTGTAGCTTGTATTCTGTCTTCGGATAGTTTTCTGAGTTTTTGCTTTCTTGGCCTGAAGTTTGGGTCGATATTTAACTTGTGTTCTATGACATCCATGCTTACTCCTCCTAGGTCTTGTGCGGACCAGGCGAAGATATCTTTGTTACTTCGTAAGACTTGTATTATCTTTTCTTCTTCTTCTTTTGATAAATTTGTGCCGATGATTACTTGTCTTTCTGGCACCATTGGATCAAGTGGTACTTTCTTGGTGTCTTCGCAAGGCTTTGCTTTTTCTTGTGTCTTTGTGTTTTCAGTTTCAGGCTCGTCATCTTCTTCTTCTTGTATCACGTGAATATTTTTGAAGGCAGGGCTTGCATCTCTTTCTATGTTTCATGCCTCCGTTTGATCGCCGAAGACTGTTATGACGTCATTGACTGCTGGCATCTTCATGCATAAGTATGGGTAGCTTACTATGGCCTCAAAAGCATTTAAACTTTCCCTTCCAAAGATTGTGTTGTATTGGCTATGTATTTCAACAACATCAAATGCTATCTGTTCTGTTCTCGCATGTTCACTGTCCCGAATGAGACTGGCAGGACAATTCTGCCAATAGAGTTTATTTTCTTTCTTCCAAAGCCAACTAATGGGTGCTTGGCTCTTCCCAAAGTTTTCTGTCAACTTGCATTGCATCTAAAGTTCTTGTGAATATGATATCTGCTAAGCTGCCACCATCTATTAGAATTTTTGTCACTACCTAACCTTCGATGTTTGCTTCTATGACCATTGTGTCCATATGAGGGTAATCTTTGAGTGTGAGATCTTGTTCTGAAAATATGATTGGCATGTGAGACCATCTTGTTTTTTTGAATGGACCTTCGACTGCTATAGAGTTTACACTTCTGAAATAATTTCTTCTTTTATTTCTTGAATCGAGCTCCATGTTGTTTCCTCCGAAGATTGTCATAATTCTGCCTTTGCTTGGGATGACTGCATTCCCGTTGCTTGTTGACGCTTCGGGCGTGTTGTTGTTGTATTGAATTTGGTGGTTGTTGTTTGCTACTGAACTTTCAGGGTAAAAATTTTGCTGCTGACTTAGGGCCCATTGATTTTGTGGGCACGCTGCTAGCGGTTGGCAATTATAGATTGGCGAAGGTGGTGGCAACATGTGCTGAGGGTAGGTTATTGGCAAGTAACTTGTTCTTTGGGGAGCCAGATGATTGACAACCTTTAGCTGCGAAGTTGCTCTATTTTCTTCTTGTACTTCTTCAATGCTTTTCTTTACTCTTGGGCATATCTTTGATGTATGGCTAGCCCCTTTGTCATGTATGATGCAGTACATTTTTTCGGGCCTTAAAATTTTTCTTTCAAAATTTCTGCTTTGGTTGTTATAATTTGCCTTTTGCTGGAAATTTTTCTTGTAACTTCTGTTGTTTTGAAAATTCCTTTGATTGTTTGATCTTGGACCTTGGCCAGCCGCTTCGCTCGTGTTGTTGATGTGATTTATCCTCTAGAATGATCTTCGCTCAGCATTTGTTCTTTGGTGTTGAGAATTATTATTTGACCTTGATATGTTTCTTTCTCTATTCTCTTCTTCTATTCTTTTTCTGTAGTCTTCGTCGGACTCACAGTATTTTCTCATTTATTCGTATAATTTTTCCACTGTAGTTGGTCTTTCCCTTTTGAAGTGTGATGAGAGTTGGCCTGCTCGCAGTCCTTTGATTGCTGCAATGATGACAACTTCGTCTGGTATGTTTGGTATTTGAGCTTTTGTTTGTATAAATCTTTTATAATATTGGCTCAGCGGTTCTTTTGGTTGCTGCTTGATGTTGAAAAGGTCATCGCTGGTGAGTTCGACTCTTTGTAAGCCTTGGAAATCTAGGAGCAAAGTTGTGCGAAGTTGGTCCCAGGATTTGATCGATCTTGGTTTTAGCGAGAAGTACCAATGCTGCAATGGTCCTCTTACTGCCATGATGAGCGATTTTGCCAGGGTGTTCGCGTCTCCCCCGCTTAATGCTACTGGTGCTTCGAAGCTCATAAGAAATTGTCTTGGGTCGGACATGCCATTATAGGTTGGGATGATATTGAATTTAAAACCTGCTAGCCACTTCGCTAGCTGAATGTCAATTGACAAGGGCGACTCTATATCGATTGTTGCTATTTGATTTTAGTTTTCTTTGCTGTTGGTGTTTTTGCTTGCTAAATTTGGATCTTGAATCATGACTTCACTTTTGTTCTCTATTTTATTATTGATCTTTCTTAGTTCAGCCTCTGCTTCTGTAATTTTTTGCCTTAGGGACTTTTCTCTTATCTTCGCTCTTGCTTCCTCCAGCTGTTTTTTCTTGACGATGAGTTGTTCTTCGAGTTCTTTGAGTCTTCTTTCTTCGTTCTGAGTTTCTTCATCTTCTTGTAAGCGTCTGTTTTCTGTTTCTGTCTTATCTTCCAAAATTGGGTCTTTGTCTTGGTTTGAATTGTCTCCAGCCGAAGTTGCTTTTTTGTTGAGTCTTGCCATTTTGCATCCGCGTGATGGTCGTGGGTGTCTTCGATCACACAAATGGATGGCGCCAGATGTTGGGTAAGAGGTTCACATACACATCTCCGATAAAAACAATATGCGGATTGTAACTATATTTCATTTTTTCCCCTCTGCCTTAAAAGTTTACATTCCAGGGGTATTTATAGGCCCCCCTGGCTTCGCCATGCCGAAGATTCTTATAACTTAGTCACGACACTTCCTATACATTCAGCTAGAAAATAGATCGGCGAAGTAGTGAGACACACTTCGCCCCTTTTCTTTTATCTTCTCAAACAGCTTTGGGCTTGATCGTAATTCCTTAACTCGGTGAACAACTTTCGTGATTCTTTGTGCGAAGACACCACGTCATCTTCGCTGGCCGCCGGGAGTCTGGCGAAGTCATTTTCGCTGGATAACCTGGGACATCACATATGTGAGGTTTGACAATCACAGCGAAGTGTCCACGTCTTCTTCGCTGGATGTCCGAAGTGCAGCGAAGTCATCTTCACCAGTCAACTTTGAAGCACACGAAGATACACACGCGAAGCTGCAACGAAGTATCAATATTGTCTTCGTGGTACATGTTAGTATCTCAAATGTTTATAATAAAACGTTTACTTTTAAAGTTCCAAAAGGACGTTTGTGTGTAGAAGTTGCTCCCCAACACAAACCATGTGAAAATGACTCCAGGTAATTGCTGACCTAATCTTCTCTCTTGTTATGAACATGCTTGACTTGTGAGCACCTGTGTTCTGTGACGTTGTTGGCGAGTTATCTTGTTCATTTGTTATACCTTTCTAGTGGTTATGTACAACACTGTTGGCGAATTATCTTGTTTTCTGCTTAGACGCTTTCACGCTCCACATAATACATATCTCTGTTATTATGGTTTTTGTACCATGCCTTTATGGCCATATCTTAATCTTGTATGGTCTGTTTCTTTTTCTTTTATGATTACGATAGATACAAGTCATGTAAGGGATATTATTCTCTGCTAGATTATAGTTACACTTAATCTGTGCTGGGCAGCCAGATTTTTCAGCACAGATAAAAATTAATTCTGTGCTAATGCTTATCCAATAGTTCAAATGATCTATGCTTGGGTGAGAGGATAATTACAAACTGCTTGCTATTTTGCAGGTCCATGTGAGTCTGCAAACGCACTACTGAGTCTCTCTTTATGACTGGCTGGATGGCATTGCTTATGAGTTTACCCTTCAGCAAGCCAGATCGCTCTGATGGGAAGCTCTCCTAACGAGCCAAACAATACTGCTGTAAGTATTTTCTATCATGTCCTGCTCTTCTTATTTCAAAGAACTCCCAGTTCCCATGAGCTAAAGCTTCCTCCTTTGTGTCTGTAGATCCATGTGGGTGACACCGATTCCTATGAGTCTCAGAACAAACGCCCAAAGCAGGTTTCGTACTATGCCCAAGCCAGATCTGTTTGCATTAGCAAAACTTTGAATATTCTGAAAGCTATCGCTCATTAGTTTAGCTATTTTGTATAATCGGATTTTCTGTTCCTCAGGCTCGGCTGAGAAAGTCAACCATGCATGAAATGGAGCTCAGAGTACTGTACAGAATCTTCTTATCTCACAGGGCCATCCTAATCAAAACAACATGGTATGATAAATCCTCTGTATCCTGTTTTCCTATGTGTCATACAACAAGATTAATTAGAATGACCCATGTCCAGCCTCCGCAGCCAACGGTTTAACAGGTGTGAGCATCCGGGCAACATTGAGTACTCGTCATGGCCCATCAAAATAATCCGATATGATGTTTTTGATATCCATTGCTTACGTTTTACCATGTGCCCACTTTGAATATCCTATTAGCAAATAATGCAATTAAGATCAAACACGAGACACAGATTTTTACGTGAAAACCCTTGCGGGAAAAACCACGGGCGCCAACCGACGATCTTCACTATATGGAGAGAGTTTACAGAACGCAGGGAATACAATGAGTCGTCAACTCTTCCCGTACGGCTTACAAGATGTATTTATAGGACGGACTGACTGCAGTCAAATACGGAAACAAATCCGCTAATAAACATGACCGAACCGTGGGCCCTCCAGGCGTCCCCACAAGACTCACGTTATAGAATTCAGATCATATTCCAACAAACTCCACCTTGAGACGAATTCTATCTTGTAGCAAATGAAGTATCATCAATCAACTCACTTTAATAATAAATAATCACCGACGCCAAAAGTCACTAGGACTTAATTTTTAATACCAACTAAGTTTGAGCATAGCCCAAACTTAGCTCTAGAAACTGGCTTTGTCAATATATCAGCAGGATTATCATGAGTATTTATCTTGCACACTTTAACATCACCTTCAGCAATAACACCTCGAATGAAGCGATACCTCACATAAATATGCTTGGTCCTTTCATGAAACATCTGATCCTTGGTCAGACAAATAGCACTCTGGCTATCACAATAAATAGTAGTGCAAGAAGTAACCCCGTAAAGTTCAGAGTATAAACCTCTCAACCAAATAGCTTCTTTACAAGATTCAGAAATAGCCATATATTCAGCTTCTGTAGTAGACAGAGCAACAGTGGACTGCAAACATGCTTTCCAGCTAACAGCACAACCACCAATGGTGAAAATATAACCCATGAGAGATCTCCTCTTATCCAAATCACCAGCAAAATCAGAATCAACATAACCAACAAGTCCATCTCTAGATTTCCCAAACTGCAAATAGGCATTAGAAGTACCTCGCAAATATCTGAAAATCCACTGAACAGCTGTCCAATGCTCCTTTCCAGGATTAGCCATGAATCTACTGACAACACTCAATGCATGAGATAAATCAGGACGAGAACAAACCATGGCATACATAAGAGAACCAACTGCACTGGAATATGGAACTCTAGATATGTACTCAATATCACTATCTGACTCTGGACATAAATCTGATGATAATCTGAAATGTGCAGCTAATGGAGTACTCACTGGTTTTGCATTATACATATTGAAACGACGAAGAACCTTTTCAATATAACCTCGCTGACTGAGGAACAATTTATCAGATTTTCTATCTCTAGTAATTTCCATACCAAGAATTTTCTTAGCTGCCCAAGTCCTTCATCTCAAATTCTTTACTCAATTGTGCCTTCAATTTAGATATTTCTAATCTATCTTTAGCAGCAATCAACATATCATCAACATAAAGAAGCAAATGAATAGCTGAACCATTAACAATCTTCAAATAAACACAGCTATCATAATCGGACCGCTTAAAGCCACGAGAGAGCATAAATGAATCAAACCTCTTATACCATTGCCTAGGAGATTGCTTTAAACCATAAAGAGACTTCTTTAGTCTACAAACAAGGTTTTCTTTTCCAGGAATAACAAAACCTTCAGGTTGGTTCATATAAATGTCTTCTTCCAACTCCCCATGTAAGAATGCAGTTTTAACATCAAGTTGCTCAAGTTCATAATCATGCATGGCAACAATACTAAGCAAAGTGCGAATAGAACTATACTTAACAACTGGAGAAAAGACATCATTATAATCAATACCTGGAATCTGGCTATAGCCTTTAGCAACCAACCTTGCTTTATACCTTGCTGGCTCACTAGGAGAAATACCCTCCTTTCTTTTATAAATCCATTTGCAACGGACAGGTTTTTTATTCTTGGGTAATTTCACTAAATCCCAAGTACCATTCTTTTCAAGTGACTCCATCTCATCTTGCATAGCGGCCATCCAATTGTTGCAATCAACAGAAGTAATGGCCTCAGAATAATTAGAAGGTTCTGAATTACCTTCAATCCCTTCTGCAACACTCATAGCATAAGCAACATTGCATTCTTCAATATACCTTTTGATAGGCTTTGGCTGCCTTCTGGATCTATCAGCAGCAATAGAACGTTGTGGAGACTGCACAACTGGAGAAGAATGCTCAACAGCAAAAGAATCATCAGCAATTAGAGAAATTTCAGCAATAGGTGCATCTTGCACAGCAACATTATCAACATCTGGTGAATCAATTAAGTGCTCCACCTGCACACTTATTTTCTCTCCTTCAACAGGAGCATCAACAGAAGGATTTTCAACAAATATAACAGTCTCATTAAAGATAATATTCCTGCTAAGCATAACCTTCTGAGTCTAGGGATTCCATAATTTATAACCTTTAACACCATGTTGATAACCAATAAAAATGCATTTAACAGCTCTAGGCTCCAATTTACCATTATCAACGTGAGCATAAGCAGTACAACTAAAAACTCTCAATTATGAATAATCAGCTGGAGATCCAGACCATACCTCAATTAGAGTTTTCTTATCAAGAGGAATTGAGGGTGAACGATTAATGAGATAGCAAGCAGTGAAAGTAGCTTCAGCCTAAAAACGGCAGCATTAGACAACATGCAACGGGCCCTGGAGATGATAGTCTTGTTCATACGCTCAGCTACACCATTCTGTTGAGGCGTATAAGGAATAGTGTAGTGTCTAACAATGCCTTGAGACTTGCAATATGCATTAAACTCATTAGAACATAATTCCATCCCATTATCAGTGTGAAGTTTTTTTAACCTTCTTCTCAGTTTGATTTTCAATCATAATCTTCCAACCTTTAAATGCTAAAAATGCTTCTGATTTATGCTTCAAGAAATAAGGCAATACCTTACGAGAATAATCATCAATGATTGTCAACATATAACGAGAACCACCAAAAGAAGGCTTGCGAGATAGTCCCCATAAATCAGAATGCACATAATCAAGAATACCTTTACTTTTATGAGTAGAGATATTAAAAGACACCCTCTTGTGTTTGCCAAACACACTATGCTCATAAAACTTCAACTTATTGATGCTATGTTCATCAAGAAGTCCTCTCTTGCACAATTCATGCAAGCCTTGCTCACTCATATGTCCAAGACGCTTATGCCAAAGATCAGTAGCATCAGAATTAGATGGTAAATTAGAAATTACAGCAGCATCACCTGTAATTGTAGTACCACGAAGACGGTACAAATTTGGAGATTTCAATTCACCTTTCATCACAATAAGAGAACCTTTAGACACCTTTAAAACTCCATCTCCACCAGAGTACTTGTACCCTTTAGAATCAAGAGTACTGAGAGAAATAAGATTCTTGCTCATGCTAGGAATATACCTCACGTCAGTTAAAGTTCTGACAATGCCATCATGCATCTTAATCTGAATAGATCCAATACCAACAATATCAAGTGGACTATTATCACCCAATCTAACAGAACCTCTACCTTGGAGAGAATCATATGTGACAAACCAATCTCTATTAGAGCATATATAAAATGAAGCAGCGGAATTAAGAATCCATTCATCATCACTATTATTAACACATCCAGCAAAAGCAACAAGAGAATCACCATTGGAATAATCTGCCTTAGAAGCAGCAACAGAAGCATTACCTTCATCATTGGTTTTACCTTTCTCTCTATATGTGCCAATTCTCTTCTCTTTATTCTTCAATTTCAAACAATCTTCAATAAAGTGATTATTCTTTTTGCAATACCTGCAGAATTTGTCTTCTCTACCGCGAGACTTTGATCGGCCTTTGTAACGATTAGAACTTTTGCCTCTATTGCCATTGTTGGATTTATTTTCTGTCCTTCCACGAACAGACAACGCTTCTCCTTTGGAAGCAGAACCTTCAGAAGACACCATCAACTTCATTTTTTCTTTAGCATGCAATGCCTCACAAACCTCATCAAGAGTTAGTGTATCATGGCTATATAACAAAGTATCTCTGAAGTTTGAAAATGAACTAGGCAAATAGCACAAAAGAATCAGACCCAAATCCTCATCATCATATTCTACCTCCATAGCCTAAAGGTCAGAAACGATCTCCTTGAAGACCGTCAGATGGTTAATGACAGAACCACCTTCTTGCAACTTGTGCGAATATAGCTTCATCTTCATATGTATCTTGCTTGTCAAATCCTTAGACATGCAAATTGACTCTAACTTAAGCCATAGAGCAGCTGCAGTTTTCTCCTGTAGACAATCTTGCAAAATATTATTTGAAAGATGAAGCTGAATTTGAGTCAAGGCCTTACGATCTTTCTTTTTCTCACCATCGTTCCAAGATTTAGAATCCTTTTTACCGAAATTATCAAGAGCATCATCAGCATCAGCCTGTGTAAGAATAGCCCGCATCTTAACTTGCCACAGAGCGAACCTTGTATCACGATCCAGTTGAGGAATATCATACTTCACTGAAGACATAGTGAATAAATAATAGGAATAACCAGAAGAATAATAATATGCAAAAATTTAGGTGTAACCCTAACTGAAACCCACAGCCTGGTACACAACTTGTGTACAAATAGCAAAAAAAACTGCCAAAGAGAAATCTCCTGGTATGAATCACCGTGTGCACGTAGCAAAATTCACCAAATTGATTTAATGCACCTCACGAACGAGAATGCTGAGCAATTGATTTTCCTCCTGACGGAACACCCAAAAATTCACGGCAAACAGCGGACAGCAATACCTTCAGATGACGTGACCTGGTTATCGATCCACGAGCGCAGCAGATGGATTTCCAGTACCTCCGCACGGTCAACCCCCGCAGCAGAGGAACGCAGCGACAGGAGCAGAATTTTTATTTTTTAGACGACGACGACGGCAACAGAGATCGGCTCGGTTTCAATCTCCGTGCGAACTCAGATAGATTGACGCGCAGCTGGGAACCCACCGCCTCGAGTTGCACCAACCAATGGAAAAAGGATTTCCGTCTTCGACTCCGCCTCGATTTGCAGAGGCAGCAGGAACACGCCGATCAGATCGATGCGGATTGACGACGGCACGAACACTGACGGCGGCGGCGGAAGAACAGGGAATAAAACCCTAATTTTTTTTCAATCTCGTGTCTAGCTCCGATACCACTTGATAGCAAATAATGCAATCAAGATCAAACACGAGACACAGATTTTTACGTAAAAACCCTTACGGGAAAAACCATGGGCGCCAACCGGCGATTTTCACTATATGGAGAGAGTTTACAGAACGCAGGGAATACAATGAGTCGTCAACTCTTCCCGTGTGGCTTACAAGATGTATTTATAGGACGGACTGACTGCAGTCAAATACGGAAACAAATCCGCTAATAAACATGACCGAACCGTGGACCCTCCAGGCGTCCCCACAAGACTCACGTTATAGAATTCAAATCATATTCCAACACATCCTACAACAATACTAATTGGAACGTGCCACTCCAGCCACTGCCACAATGCTTCATCAACTGGGCTAGACCCTTTAACCCTGTGTATACACCAATGCCCCCGCCCCTATCATAAACAATCGATGCGGCAGCAGCTACTGCCGCTGGAGCAGGAGGCACCTAGGGACATTTGGACCTCATGAGGTAATTGAAAAGTTGTGAAGCCTATGATTTGATCCATGTCCTCATTTGATCTGCAGCTTTAGAAAAAAAAAAAGGACAATCTCCTCTTATTAAAATTCTGATTAGAAAGTTCTTACCAGCTATTGTTTAATGTGCTATAATCTCTTTGTGTTGTATGACTACAAAATTCAGCAAAAAATGGGTACCCTGCTTATAAATGTGCAAGAATTCCAAAAGGAACTAATAAAACATTCAAATAAGTTCGATTTTAATTCATTTTTATGTAATAGGTTACAAAGATGGAATTATTTATGTCTCCTATATGCTGTACCGTTTTTGCCCTGCAAGCTAACTTAATTAGAAGTTTCTCTTTCCAGGCACCCCATCAATTCTTCAACAACTGGTGGAGCCACATACATTGGGATCTATTTATTTTTTGAAAAAATTATACATTGGGAATTCACAGCAACACCCTGCCGGTAACTCATATTCATATGGTGCACCCACAGGGACAGGCAGTGGCAACTACCATCAGCATCGACAGCAGCTTCACCCTACTCAGTTGCTTGCCTAATGCAGCTTCGCAGCAAACACGCAGTGTTTGGACCTCATGCCGTAGAGCGTAGCTGCGTAGGACTAGGAGGCATACTAGATCTGCTGCCATCAGGCGTGCAGCCTTCCAGAGTTGAGATGGTATAATCCTTCAGAACGCAATGTCACGAGTTTTTTTAACGGAGCTAGATGACATTGGAAGTTTCGTAAGGATGTTATTTGACCTAGGAATAGATTTGTAACTTGGAAGAGGGTAGCATGTGTAAGCTCCTGCTTGTGAGCTTGTGTATCATGTTATTAGACCTAACAATTTTGCTGCGATCTCAAAGAATGTGAGCTTGAACTTGCTTATGTAATGTGCATGATTGCGTGTACGGTATTGTGGTTGATGGTGATCTGCTTATGAATATCTTGGCCATCACTTAAGAATTGAGATACATCCCCCAATCAATGGCTACCAGAATTGTTCCGTTTCAATTGAATGGGCCGGGCATGTCTGGATGATAGACTAAAGTTTAGTGTACGCCGATAGATATAGGCTAATTAAGATTCTTTTTATAATTATAATAAATTATACTCATCAATTAGCCTCTATTACTTTTTGTTAAAACATGGTTAGTTCATGTTTAGGCCTTCTATTTGGCATCCAAAAGGGAGAAATGCAGAAACATATGTACGGGAGCTTTTATTTACTGATGAGAATGCTAGTCCACCAAACACGAACACCAAATGAAATTCTCAGGAATCACCCGGAAACTGTTTCAAATTATACACAAACCGGAACAAAATCAAAAGGTAGTAAATCACACAATCGCAGAAGCAAAAGCATACAACCAAACCATCCGTGCATCACATATGCACGAGCGCAGAAAGTGTACGTGCACAGGTGCAGACGGCCTCCGTTTACACTTGGGCCTCAGCTTCCGCATCCTCATTCTCCTTGGAGATCTCCTCAAGCGACTTGCCCTTGGACTCTGGCACGAACAGCGACATGAGCATGCCAAGAAAGTTGGTCCCGGCGAGCACGAAGAGCGCGTTGCGGATGCCGATGCCCGGCGAGTACCCCTTGTCGGGCTTTTTGGGGTCCTGCGCCGCGTACAGGAACCCGAACGCGCCGATGATGGCGCCGGCCTTGCCGGCCGCCGCTGATATGCCGTGGCACGTGGACCGGAGCCTCGCCGGGAAGATCTCGGCCGGCACGATGAAGGTGGTGCTGTTGGGCCCGAAGTTTGCGAAGAAGAAGGTGAGCCCGTAGAGCACGACGAAGCCGGTGTGATTGGACGCCTTGGTCCAGTGCTCGTACGGCACCCCGAGCGCGAGCATGCCCACGGTCATCATGAAGAAGCCCATGATCTGGATCCAGAACCTGCCCACGACGTCGATGAGGCCGACGGTGAACCAGTAGCCCGGGATGGTGCCGCAGAGCGCGATCAGCGCCTGGGCGCGCGAGATGCGGTACACCTCCTCGATGGTGTTCATGGTCCTCGCCGGCGGGATCCACCCCACCTTTGTGAAGATGTCCTTCTGGAACAGGTTCTGGCTGTAGAAGGCGATGTCCAGCAGGAACCACGTGCTGGTGGTGGCCAAAAGGTGGAGGCCATGACGCCGGAGGAACTGCGCCGAGAAGAGGCCCCAGGTGTCGGCGCCGACCACCTGCCGCTCCACCTGTTCCTCCTCCTCCTCGATCTCCGTCTTGAGCACCTTGGCCATGTCGGCCGTGGCCTGCTTCGTGTTCCGGGCGATAAGCGCCGTGTACCGCGCCGTCTCGGGCATCTTCATGCGCCAGTAGTAGGTGAGCGCGGCCGGGACGGTGCCGAACATGAGGATGACGCGCCAGACGTAGTCGGCCTCCGGGACGAGCGACGCCCGCGCGTCGACGTAGTACGGCGGGGCCGGGAATGCGTTCCGGAACGCCGCGGACACGACGAGCGCAACGATGGTGCCGAAGAGGATGCCGAAGCCCTGCATGGCGAAGACGGCGGCGATGAAGGCGCCACGGGTCTTCTTGTTGGCGTACTCGGACATGATGGTGGCGCTGAGCGGGTAGTCGCCGCCGATGCCGAAGCCGAGCCAGAAGCGGAAGAAGCAGAGCGTGGCGATGACGCCCTTGGGCGTGCTCCCGAACGAGAGGCCCGACGCGACGGAGCAGAGCACCATGAGGATGAGTGTGAAGCCGTAGACGCTCTTGCGGCCGAGCTTGTCGCCGAGCCAGCCGAAGAAGAGCTGGCCGGCGAGCGTGCCACAGAGCGCGACGCCCGTCACAGCGGCCGACACGTTCGGCGGGAGGCTGCCGGGGTCCTTGGAGGTGGGGTCGGAGTAGTAAATGCGGCCGAGCAGCTTGGTCACGAGCGCAATGCAGAACAAGTCGTATGCGTCGGTGAAGAACCCCATGCCGGCGATGACGATCGCCATGAAATGGTACCATTGCGTCTTGGCCTGGTCGAGTGTGGCCAGCACGTTGAGCTGACCTCCCGCCATTGCGTCAGCCGAGCTTTCCCTCCGCTTCTGCAACAAGAACTTACCTCTACTAGAGAGGATCGGAGAGGAAAAATGTCAGAAAAGATCGGTGTGCCTGCTTGCTTTGGTCAGTTTCCTGATCGTTGTTTCATATATATAGGCAATCAGACCGACAAGATGCAGACACCGAATTAGTAAGCCAATCTCACATTGGCTTGTTGCACGTATAAAATACCTCCTGTATATGGGCTGCATGCATAATGCATGGCATGGCTCCGTACCTTACATAAATGGTCCCTGAAAGACTGACATGTTGGTACAGTGGTACTAAAAGATTGGGGTATTCTGAAGTCAAATATGCTTTGCTTAGAGAGGTACAGCCGTACAGCTAGCTTCATTTGAAAATTTAGAGTTAGAGCAAATATACTCAGAGCTATTTGTTTAGCTACAAGTTAAGTTATAAGAACCAAAATATATATTAGTTCAGCTGTAGTTTTGTTTTCTACATTTGTACTTTTGACACTCCTATCTTCTAAATGAAAAGGCAGAGCTCCTGCTATTACTGCTAAAAAAATTAGTTCAAGAACATTTTTTATTATTAATTTTACTTAAGTTCTACTCCGTACCTTCTTTATCCTAATCCTCTCCATATTTTATTTGTGTTTGTAATTGGCACCACTGCATAGACTCTCGTGGCCAACTTATTTTCATAAGAACAAGTTTAAAATAGATTTGTCTATAAGCCAATCCAATTCAGCAATAGACCACCATAATACATAAGCAATACAACAAACTAAGTTCTTCTCCTATTTTAAATATCATTTTTGTTAGCTGTGGGACACACCCACCTTTCATTTCCGTTCCTTTATTCCCTCCGCACCATTCCGTCATGCAGCGTGCAGCGAGCTGCGGCGTCTGCTACGCGGACGGCGACGAAGACGGCGGCCGAGCGCGGACGACGGCACCTGCTGCACGGACGGCGTCCGGGGCCCAGACAGCGTCCGGGGCGCGGACGATGGCGGACGCGATGAGGACGACTGCGCGCTATGGCGAAGAGGGCGGCGGCGGACGCGGCGGGGACGATGGAGGCCGGCGTGAGGACGGCGGCGAACACGGCGCGGATGACCTGCGCGCGACGGCGGCGCGGACGACGACGGAAGCAGCAAGAAGAGCTGTCGCGATTGCAGCCCTGCAAGGTGGGGGGTGCGAAGCCGGCGGCGAGGTGCGGGCTAGCGACGGGCGCATGGCTGCGACGCGGATGGTTGAGTTACTGGAGCTCGGTGGTGGCGGGCCCCATAAACCACGGAGAACCGTGCAAGTGTTGTGCGCTGGATCTTGCGACAAGCTCATTTTATTATCTTTCTCCCTCTTTCTTTTCTTCTTTTTGTCATGTAAAATTTTACTATTTCTCAAAAAAATGTAAAATTTTACTGAGTTGGTTTGGATAGAGCAAATACAATGGTATTGTCTTCTCATATAGTGCCATCTAATTTTAATATGACTTAATAGACAATATATGGAATGGTCATCTTTTAAGTTATCTTGTCTCATTAATTCATAACTCCTTAATTTATGTATAGAATAAATTTGAAGTTGTGAGTTTCATGGCAACAACTCAATTTGAAGTTGTGAGTTGCATGGCAACAACTCGAAAAATGGTATACTAGTTGTTCCATAATTCTAAATGATACTTTATACTTGCTATAAGAGTCAAGCTCTTCTCTTTGTTTTTTGTTCTCTCCTCCACATTAACATTTACTTGGATGTAATATTATTATTGTACTTGCTCTTGATGCACGTCCATTGATCGGCTGTAAGCTAGTATTAGATGTCAGGGAGAAGAAAAGAAAGACAAAAAAAAATCCTTTGAGCTGACATGAAGACAAAAAAAATCCTTGAGAGTCCTAATGCATGAAACTTAATTTCCCAATCTCTATCTTAAAATCTGAGAAATATATAAATAAAAACACCATATGTTTGAAATATATAGGATGAGATGACACCTAAGAGTCTAACTCGTTCCATTTGAGATGGCCTCGTAAGGTTCTAGTTTTTTTTAAAGGACGACAGAAGCTTTGTCGTGATTTCTATTAGACGAATAAATAAAAAGACAAGTGATAGCCTAATTTTTTAACTGAAAATTGGGCCAGGAAAACCATACAAATACGGAGGATACACTACTCTACCTGCACACCTAGTTACCAAGTCAATTCAATTGGCGCCATGAAAGCGCCTACTTAACTCACGCTTGGTCGGATTGGGACATCGACACAAAGTCTTTATCCTCGGTCGGATTGGGACAGGTCTCTATCCACGAAAGGTCTTGGTTTTTAATTGTTGAAAATTTGAAATGTTTAGAAGGTTTGACTTTCCAAATAGACACGTATGGAACCGGCGGTGGCACAACCGATATGGTGGATTTGGTTGCCATTGTCGTAGTGGTAGCAGGCAACCGCATTCCGAACCCAGTATTGATGAAACAGTTTTTTGAAACTTTGTCAAATATTTTGTCCTTGCAAAGTTGCAATGCTTGTTTTTCCAAGAAAAAAACAAGAGCTTTGTCGAGCATATATCAATAGAAAATGAGCAAACTTACAGGAAACAACAAAGAGAGCTCAAAAATTGACACATGGTGCTTTCTCAAATCAATCGTTACTGGGGACGTGGAGTGTGTACATTATTTTTTTTTTAGATAATGGTGTGTACATTATTTATATCTAGTTTCCATTTTTGATAGTCCATTTCGTTTTGCAAGAAGTATATATCAGATAATTTCAGAACAAGAACAATGCAGAAGCCCGTAGTAGTCGGCTAATTACTTTTATGTTATTTTGACATCTTCAACAGCTAGCTAAAAGTGGCATTTGACTTCCAATTTGTAGCCGCAATCCATCTGGCGAATCACAACTCGACTGATTTGCGGCGTTAGTAGTACGCCTGATATCGTTCTTCCTATATATATATATATATATATATATATATATATATATATATAAAAAGAAATATATAAAGATAAATATATATATAACTAATTGGTCCCTTTTTCATACTGCAAACAGCATGTCAACGCGAGAATAATGTGCAGAGATCCGAATATGCGAGTTTTGCCAGTGATTTGTGTAGTTTTGTATGTTCATGGAGTTGGTCTAAGCTTTGGTTCTCAGCTATTATAGTTTAGTTAACAGCCGATGTGTCACAACTCACAATTTAATTCTAGTGATCTTCTCCCGTTGTACCTTATTTATTACTTGCTATAGATGGTATGATATGCTCAGTCCTTGTCGTCTGCCAATTTGGAGATTGTTTACTCTTTCCTTCTGAACTTTCAGTACCGGCCTTATCGTTTGCCAATTTGGACATTGTTTTTGTTTACTCCAGTCCTTTCCTGAACTTTCAGTACCTTTGAGGCTCTGAGTCTGAGAGGAAGGATGACGTCTTGATTCATGTACGGAGTAATCTATTTATTTACATTCCATATTGCTTCCTTTGACCAGCCCGTGTTAACTGTCTAAGATGTCCATTGCCGATTTCAGCAGAACAGTCACTGTAACATGCTGCTTGAAATCGAAAGCAGCTGTCCACGGCAATGGCATGGAACAACGCAAGAGCTGCACTACGTCAGTCTATCAAGCATCATGCTTAACGGGGTTCACCTTTTAATATAAGCAGAATTTTGTGTATTCGTTGTCAACCGTAATAATTTCAATTAAGTTGACTTATGCATTAGGAAGTGTACTTATAATACGGAGTACATCACATCTTCATTTGTCTAATTTTGACCCTTGGCTCTAGTTCTATCCAAATTTAGCACCCAACTATCATAGCTGTTGGCAACTGGGAGTCTGAGTAGTACCGGGCACTATGCCGTAACCTACCTTCCTACCGCTCAATCCTCCCGAATCCTTGATTCCCCACGCTTTAATCCACCTCAATCCGATCGATCCTCACTCCGATTGCAGCTCCGCTTCAGATCCGTCCGATTTTGGCTTCTTCCGCTGAATCGATCGGTGGGAACCACTCCGGCTCCGACTCTTGCGGCGGCGTCCGGTTCAAGTAGCAGCAGCGGCAACATCTGCTGCTATCCTCAATCGCTAGCCTCAATTGATCACGTTCTGGTGATCCCCTTTATCCCCTCTCCTCTTCGACTATAGATCGTGAAGGGCCGGATACGGCGATCAGAGCAGGGATGAATGGAAGCCTCAAATTTCTTTTGAAATTTTAGATTCTCGACTTGACAAACAACCCAAGTAACAATACACAAACCATGATGTCCACGATCTTATTAAGAGATGGATGTTCACTAAGGACACAGCGGGATAACACAAAACCAACGCAACGAACCGGAAGCGAATCGAAGACCAAACGGACAAGCAACGACCGAAAACAGTGTCTCGGGTGTACTACCGGTAGTACACGTAGACTAACCGGTAATACCGACAGTGACCAGAAGTTTTAGGGAATATTTTTAGCCTAAGTCGAACGTGCCCTTGACTGCCCATAAATACACTACCGGTAGTACCGGTCTTACTACCGGTAGTACCGGTGTTACTACCGGTAGTACCAAACAGAATCGCACGGAAATCGTCCGGAACAAAGAAAATTCTATTTCTTGGTCAAATCAACTCCGATTGCCATGAAATTTTAACCGTAGGGTCACAAGCCAATAGGAAGGCTACCTCTAAAAGGTCATGACCCAATTTGACACGAATTAAGAGAAATCAAAAAAGGGATGAAAACCCATCAAGAAATCGCCATGAACACAAATCTTCTTCGATCTACTTGTTCGTGAGGAATTAGCTCAAACCCATTGGTGGGATTGATCCTCTCACGTCATAGCACGAGTCAACGCAAGAAAAACGGACTCAAACGGTGTAGAATCGAAGAAATCCGACCATGAAATAGGAGGGAAAAGAGACTCGGGATGAACACCTCAAGAACAACAAGAACACAAATTCATCACGAATTTCACATGAAGGTAAAAGCCCAGAGGGCACGAGTACACTAGAGGGTGTTCTTCCCACGAACAAATTCACTACAAAAATATCTTGCAGTGGACCTCACACACTCTGAAAGACTAGAGACTAGAAAACCCTAACACTGGAATGTGAGAGGTGAGACTGAGTGGAGGCAGTCCCTCTTATTTATAGTCTTATTACACAATTCCACTTCTACCCCTAGACATTCTAAGAGAGAGAACCATCTAGCCAGGAGCATTATGGTCCAACTCGAGTTTTCCTGATCCGACGGCCACCGCGCCTCCTCACCGGTAGCCTCGCTCCAAAGCGATCTCCCCGATGCCGCCATGTGCCGTCCGTCCGCATCGGGACCTCCGCCCGAGTTTTGAGGCCCAAACCCGGAAAACCCGCCATCGATGGTTTTGAGGACAAACCACCAAATCGCCCGTGAGTATCGTACCGCGTACGCATCCCCTGCCGATGGTTTTGAGGCCAAACCACCAAACCGTCGCCGATGGTTTTGAGGGCAAACCACCAAACCGTCCGCGAGTAGCGTAGCCCGTACGCGTCCCTCGTCGTGTACACTTGCGCTCGTCGATGTCCCAAATGTTAGCCACCGCGGCTGGCCACCCGGCCGTCTGGTCCCTCGGTCCAAGCCTCGTGTCCGTCCTTCACCCCAACCGGTCCGACAGCACGGCACGCCCTACTTGACCTTCTCCCGACCGCGGCCACCGCCTTCGGACTCCACACCTGCACATCACGAAGCCAAGAGACACCTTTTTGACACATAACCCTGTGACAGGGGATTAGAAGAACCACCGAACCAACCGCACATCAAAGTGTTGGCATGTTGACAATCGATCATCACACAACAAGGACGCTCCACAATGGTTATGTAAAAACCATGTGTTCGCAAATCGGCACCTACTCCATTGATTTTGGCTGAATTTCGTGATTCCCTTGCTAGTCGTGATCTGCTCTGTACCATCGCTTTCATCCGTACCATGAGCAGATCCACTGCTCTGCTTCGAATCCGTCAATGCCCTTAGCCGATCCACAAATTTTCTCCTCTGATATGTTTTATCTAGTCGAAGACAACCACAGTTCCTCTTTTCTTGACTCTGTAGTTCGATTCCTTCTGCCCATTTCCTCGATGGATAGTGACAGCTCCAACATACCAGCCCCGCCAGCCATGGATCCCATGTCCCTTGACTGCTCACCTCCGCCCACGCCTCCTGCTCCACCGCGTCCTGATCCCATGCCTCCTGACCGCTTACCTCCGCCCACACCTCCTGCTCCACCACGTCCTTATCCTATTGATCCTACTCTGCAGCTCACTTTGTCTACTCCATCGTGCAATGGTGCTGTGCACCCTCCAGCTCCTGGCGCTCCCCCTCAGCAACACCAACAAGCTCCTGCATCAGGTTTTGGCGCCAGACAAATGACCAACAGGGAAGCCACGACGTTCCTAGCTTGGAATTGTCGCGGCTCAGGCGGCAACATGCGCAGTTCAACAATGATGCACTTGTCCCGCCTCCTCAACTCGACTAAACCTCAGGTATGTTTCATTTCAGAAACTAGAAATTCTAGAATTATGCTGGAGCTTTTGTAATTCCTTCGCAAGGCCAATCAGGAGGCCTTTGGCTTATTTGGAATGATAAAGTTAATCTAACAGTAGTACATCACTCCCATCACTACATATTTGCCCTGTGTAATGACAGTAGGAGCTCTCAACAGGGTGCTAGTAATCCTACCTCGCAGCAGTTTGGTCTTGTTTGCCTCTACGGTGATCCTCATCACCAAGCTACCAATGATATATGGAATGAAGTGCTTAATTTTGTTGTTCAGAATAGCAACTTGCCTATGCTTTGTATGGGGGATATGAATGAGATTATGCATGTTAATGAAAAAATGGGCCCTACCTGTGATGATGTGAATCGTATACATGAGTTTTGCACATATGTTAAGCAATGTGGTTTCATTGATCTTGGGTATAGTGGCCCTGCGTACACATGGACTAATAAACGTTTTTCTTCTATTCCTACTTTTGAAAGACTTGATCGCTGTTTAGGCAATGCAGAATGGTGCTTGGCGTTCCCTGCGACTACTATTTACCACCTCCCAATGATGTACAGCGACCATGCTCCAATCCTTGCGGTCTTAAATTCTAAACGTAAACGTACTAACAAACCTTTTAGATTTGAAAATTGGTGGCTGATGGAACAGGAATATCATGAAGTTGCTAGGCAAAGCTGGATGAAATCTTCTTCTCGCAATTTTTCTCAAAAAACAAAGTACCTTGCTTCTGATCTTCAAAAATGGAGAAGGGCCAAACCAAGAAACCCGGATTTGCTTGCTCAAATTGAAGATCAAATTCTGGATGAGCAGTCCAAACCTCCAGCACTACAAGATCAGACACTAAAACAGCAGCTTATGGATCATCACCAAGATCTGTTAACCAAAGAGGAGACTTATCACATCCAACGAGTTAAGAAGAGATGGGCAACACAAGGTGACAGAAACACCGCTTTCTTTTTCAAAGCTATAGTCAAGAGAAACCGTAAGAATCGCATCACTCACCTCACCAACCCTGATGGTTCTCTCTCTCTACCACCCCTACCCAAATATCAGGTACTTTAGTTTATTATTTCAAATCCATTTTTACCTCCCAGGACCACTTGGCTACTACCACTAACTACTCTACCACTTGTGCTACCCAAATGGTTAATGCAACTCAGTACACAACACACAATGAATATGTAAATGATGACAACCAGGAAAATGAGATTTATCAATACACTTACTCATTACCTGATATCTCTGAACTTCACTCTATTGTTAGACAGATGAGAAGTACTGTAGCTCCAGGTCCAAACGGTCTCAATGCTGCTTTCTATAAATCAGCATGGTCATGGGTTAAAGATGACATTCACAAGGTAATTACAGATTTTTATGCTAGTGCTCATGTTCCTCTTGATCTTAATAAAACTTACATTACTTTCATCCCAAAAAACACTCAACCGACTATTCCTCAAGATTATAGACCAATTAGTCTGTGTAATGTAGCTTACAAAATTATTTTCAAGTCTTTAGCTTAGAGATTAAAACCTCATCTTCCGGGTTACATTAATCATGCTCAATCAGCTTTTGTTGCTCAGAGCCACATCTCTTCAAATATTATCATCACTCAAGAAATCATTCACTCCTTCAATTTAAAAAGCTGGAAAGCCAGGCTTTCATTCTCAAGATTGACCTTGCTAAGGCTTTTGATAGGTTGGAATGACGCTTTATTTCAGAGGCTCTACACAGGAAGGGCTTTAATGATCATTTTATTAATCTTGTTCAAGCTTGTATTTCTTCCCCTACTTTTTCTATTTTAGTCAATGATGAACCCTCTGAGAGCTTCTATTCCCAGAGAGGTTTACGACAAGGGTGTCCCTTGTCCCCTTACCTCTTTGTTTTGGCAATTAATGAACTTTCAATTAGACTTCAAGAAGCGCTACATAGTAGCAACCTCGAAGGGATCAAGCTTGGCCCGGGCTGTCCAGCCTCCACTCTCTACTTTTTGCAGATGATTTGATCCTATGCGGGAAGGCCACAATTGCTGAAGCTCAGACTATAAAAAATATTCTCAATGACTTTTGCCACAGATCAGGTCAGTGCCCCAACTTCCAAAAGTCTTCTATTCTCTTCAGTAAGAATGTTCCTTTCATGGTCAGGCATCATATTAAAACTCTTTTCCCAGTGTCTGATTTACATCCTAATACTATGTATCTTGGCCATCCAATGATTTTTAGTCACAGAGACAAGAATAAGGCTTATGAGTTCATATATTACAAATACATGGCTAAATTTGGCACTATAAAAGCTAACAAACTTAACCACGCTGGCCATCTTCAATACATTAAATCGGTTCTTTCTTCTATACCCATCTATTATATGTCTACTGTGCTGTTCTCCAAAACTTTTATTGAAAAAATTAACTCTACCATTAGGAGGTTTTGGTGGGCAGGTGTCCAGAAAGAAGACAGCTCTAGTCCTATGGCTTACCGCTCTTGGGATGACATCTGTAAACCCACCGACCAAGGTGGTTTAGGCATTAGAGACCTGCACACAGTCAATAAAAGTTTAATGATGCAATCTGCTTGGAACATTGTCACTGACAAAAATCCTTTTCTTACAGATATTCTAAAGGCTAAATATTATTCCACTGAGTCTTTTTGGAATGCATCTAATCATGGACCAAAGTCCATTTATTGGTCTTCTATCTTGCAGGCAAAGGATGAGCTTACCAATCAATCCATTTACCAAATCCATGCAGAAATACATCAATCTGGTCTGCACCTTGGAACCCTATTTGGTCCACCATCTATGATCATCTCACTTCTCCTGTTACAACCAATCCCCTTCCTGCTACTGTGTCGGATTTGTGGCACCCTGGCACCCACCCAACCTATTCAGAGTGACCAGCAGGACATGCTCAGATGGAAACCAGCCAAAGATGGTCGCTGAACTACCAAAGCAATTTACAATCACTTAGCAGCCCAAGATATCATCCCTCTTCCCACCCAAGGCTCCAGGAGCATTACTCCTGAAGCCAATTGCCTTCTTCAGAAGATCTGGAAGAACAAGAAACTTCCTCCTATTCTCAAAACTTTTGCTTGGAGGCTGATCAGGTACGCTCTAGGTACGAGGGAGAGAGCAGGTAGGTACTCGATCCACATTGACCAGCAATGTTCTTACTGTGGGGCCATTGAGAACAAGTTCCATCTATTTTTTCAATGCAACCTAGCTCATGCGGTTTGGTCTACTGCCAATCCTCCATTCATAGTAGACAACATCCCTCCTGAGAATGATGGAGTGCAGTTAACTCTTCCTAGGCTTCTCACAGCTAACCCCAACGATGATCTTTTATGCAAATCACTTTACATTTTGTGGTGCATATGGAACGCTAGGAATGATCGCAGGTTTTAAAGAAAGACTAGACATCCTGGCAGGTACACCATGCGGCTGATGCACATTATAATTCTCACCTACAGGCCCTGAGTGAAGCTACTGAGAAGGGAGGACATGAGCTCACATGCCAAGGTATGCACACTTCTAATGCAGGGTCCAATCTTCAGGCGGATCAATCTCCCATCACCAACATTCAAAGTCACGATGTAATTCAAGGGCGCAATTCTCAACTGGAGCAACCGGCCCCTCAAAATACCTTGCTTCCACTACCAAATGATGGGCCATCATCTCCAAGGCAGGGTTTAGACTTTTCTTTTGCACAAGGTACAGAGGTGCATCCACTACATTTGCAGACGCCCTCTCCGAGTATCAGATGCTTCACCGATGCTTCCATCTCCCCAGATGGCCCTGGCCATCAAACTCGACCTGCTGGCATAGGTATAATGTTTGTAAACTCGCAGGTACAACCAGCAACAAAGATATACATCAAAGCCATCATGTATGATGTGTCATCGGTGGTCATGGCAGAAGCCGGTGCCTTAGCCCTTGCGGCCCGAATAGCAACTGGATTAAACTACAGGCATGTTTCCTTTCTCACCGACAGCAGTCAGCTGGTTCGGTTTCTTTCTTCGCCAGACCACAATCATCCACCTGACTGGAGAATGAAGACTTATACCCAAGAATATGACAACTGTGCTGCTACAATTCAAGCACAACTAAGCAAGATCAATCGTCAAGACAATGTAACTGCAGACTCCCTAGCTAGGTTAGCTCTTTCTGTAGCTGCTACTGATCATCAGCCTTGTCACATTGTTTGCTCCCATGGAGCTCATTTCAATCAGTGCCCTCTGTTCCAGGCACTGCACCATGTATCCATGCACTCTGTATGGTTAACAGCAGCCTCATGCTGCTGATTATAATGAAATGTTTATTGTCAAAAAAAAACTATCATAGCTGGTTGATTTTGACCCATCGACCTTTTTTTAGGTGGGTTTTAAGGTGATGCGGCAGCAGCTTTTCCTTTAAGTTGGTGCTTTCCTTTTTTGTCAACTACAGAAGAGAGAATTTAAGGTGGCAAAATAAAGTTGAACTTGAAGACAATACGTTGCCAAATAATTCGAAAACCTCCAAAATGGGTTCATGATAAAAAATAATTAAAAGTTATTGAGAGTCTCAAATTTGGAAGGTGAACCCCAGGATCAGAATTAGAATCACAAATTTTGGTCCTTAGGACCAAGGTCTGGCACCATGAGCGTGCCACTTGTACATAAACCTCTATTTTTCCCTTACCTAATTGAGAGGCAAAGCTCCTGCCTTTTTCTTCAAAAAAAAAAAGAATCACAACTTTTGTGAGACTACCGCATGCAGTTAACCAAAAGCAAAATAGACAAGATTTTATTCTTCCTCGTCTTGACGACTTGCTACTATTGTTTGCAACAGCAAACAGATCAGCCTCAGTCTATTAAGACATTCCAATTTCCAAGCGCCGATCAATTACTTTGAGACGGAACAAACTGCAATCTTATTTCTCAATATCTATGAAGCAGTCAAAATTTTACAGTACCTAATCAGCACGCCCAGCTCTAGGCAAAATTGAGAGACATATAGATGCGGCATTTATTTGTTTATACAGAAAAAATATGCCTCCCTAAAAGGAGAAGGAACAGCACAGAGCAACAATGCCAACTAGATACAAAATGCACAGCTCTAGAAGGGAACTCTTCTACATAGGGCAGGACCTTCTACAGAGGATTGGACAGAGAGTCTGTACAGACTACAGAATGAGAGTGGTACCGTGAAGTGCTCATTTGCCACCATTACAGATCAACCAGATGGTCTCTGATAGACATGCTTTGTTCTTGGGTCAACGATTATGCCCTTTCCACCATTCACTTCAAGATCATGCCTGCAAGATTGATTATTTGAGACGAAGTCTAGTAACTAGCAGACCTATGAAAAGCTAACAAGTAATAGATTGCTTACTGGAATACAAAATCAGGAATGGTTAGCTGTTCACGCGGTACATATCTGAATAACTGCATAAGTCTGTCGACATATACAACTTTCTTCCAGACCTAATCGAAAAAATAGAAATTTCAAGCAAGGAGCATCTCAAAGAATGTTTTTGGTTTAGCTGCACTGCAAGTACCTCTCCATCAACAAAAAGCTGCATCGCCATAACAGCTGTTCTCAATCCTAGTGTCGGGTGGAGTATATATATACTCTGTAAAGATTTGTGTTATAAAGAATCTATATATGATTATATTTCAAATAAAAAACTAGAACCAGGTAATGAGGTCAAACAAGATACATGAAGATTTTTTTGATGCTTCCGAGCTAGTATCTGTTGCAACCGTTTCATGAATCCTAAATCAGGCTGCCTGTAAATTCAAATGAAAAGAAAAACATGAGCCAAAAAAATGTTGTGATTTCCATCCTAAATATTTATCCAACACTTACGGTTGTAATGATGCTGCAGAGTGGAAATAGACAATTGTGTAAGGCTTCTGAATCAGAGGTTCAAACTCCTGCAAGGATGGCATATTATGATACTTTCATAATTTATTGCTCAAATGAACCAAAAGGAATGAAGAAAATGCTACTCAATGAGGAATCAAGATAGTAGATAGCAGGGATTTTGATGAGAAATTATTTGCACAGTGCATGACAAGAGCTTCATTATAGGGATTAGGGTTTAGGGGTTTGAGTTTGCTTTTCCAGTCCCAACCCATTCCCACCATTTGATTAAATTGCTGATATACCTCAATTCATTATTTTGTTAATATTTCAAAGCCTTCAAAAAATTGACAGCATAGGAAACCTACCATTCAAAAATAATAAATGTATTGCATATCATGAATGTGAACTTTTTTTAACGCGATATCATGAATGTGAACTAGTGCAGAAATTAGAAAACTTAGTTTGCTGCATAGCAGCCAGCATATCCTTCACACTGGAAACACCAGGCCAATTCAAGGACAAAGAAAAACAATTTATTTGACATTGGCAATTTTAATATGCATACATCAAAATGTCTAGTTCACCTTCTGGATACTTGCGCAGTGCTGCCCCATTACAAAACAACTGAGAAATGCAATATTCATTGCCAAGAGGATTCACTTTATAATAAGAAAATACTAAAGTTTTTTTTGCCAATAATATTAGGATATTCATGTATGGGTCAAGAGAGAATAGGAATTACTGTGCAGGCTCAACAACTACATGATTACTAAGGGCGTCTGCATGATTACATATAGGAAGATAACATTGATACTCTTCTTACAGTAAAGTCTAATTATGTCCAATTAGAGTTAAGATTCAATCACCTTTACTACATATAAAACAAATCGTTCAAGATCCAAGCAGCGAAGAAGAAAGTGAGCACCAACAACGACCATAACTGGACGCCCTTCACTATCAACTCCTCCACGGTAACTGTAATTGATATAGAGCATAAAAATAAAGGCAATGATACCATGATAATATGGAAAAATGATGGATATAAATCCTTTAGTGTTACAAATGTAAATCAATGCAAAAAAAAGAGAGAGAATCCACAAAAGGAAATATAAAATTGCATAAGTTTGCCTACATTATTTTCATTTCAGCAACATCTGACAGATTCATAGAATTCGCTTTAGCAAGGTATCGTGAATGAAGTGAATATTTTTCAGCAGCAGATAATGGTGGACTGCCAAGATCACCAAACCCAAGCATGTTAGCCAAGTTAAGTCCCTTGTTTGCCTGAGCAGATTTTTCCCATTGCTCCTTGCGTCGGAGATCAGGATCCTTAATTATAGACATAAAAGCAGGATCCAAATATGAGTCCAACTTGAAAGAATTCCTGTTAATACAAACCAGAAAAAATCAGATAAATTCTTAATGAACAATCATTAAACAAGTGAACACACACAAGGTAATATCTGCCAGTCACCAGAACCAAGAAAAATGCATGTGCTTTCAATTTCACCTTCTACGTGTTAATCTCGAATCAGGAAGAGGGATATCTGCAAGTGTAGGAATTGGTGTTTTGCTATTTGCTGCCCCAGCAGGCAAGGGCTTTATTCTTATTTTCCTTTCGTCTATTACTGTCTCACCATTCTCATCCCCAACATCAGCTGGAAGTTTCAATGCAGCTATCTCTTCTTCTTGCTTGTCCCGAGGGAAATATAGTGGAAGCAACCTGAGTAATGAGACATTATCAACCTATATTAGAAAAATGTCGTGATACACTAACAGTGGACATACACAAATAGTGGCCTTCTATGGGAGAACCTCTTATATATCTCTGTGTCAGATGATGATATTGTACAGAAGACAATAGCTGTTATTTTGTCCTTTTGTTTCTCCAGGAAACGTCTCACAGTTCCTGCTCAATCTCAACCGAAGAATATAGTACGTGAAAAACTAAGCGTGGAGTAGGTAAATCGTTATACAAAATAAATCATGTTTCAAATCCCATCCGTAGTAAAACTGTACAAGAGCAAAAGCAAATCAGAGAACTCACTTATTGCCACATGAGCAGCTGGTTCACGAGGATAATTCTTGGCTTCTGTGTAGATGCAGCCAGTAGCAATGCTAACCACATCAAAGGCAGAATAAATTATTTGCAAAAGTTGAAGAACATTCAATGTGAAACCTAGCATTAGAAATGGAATCTAAACAAAACTCTGTAAGCACTTAATGTTACTTAACTTTTTAATACCCTTTTTCATAATAAGTACCTTTCAAGGCCATTCTCAATGAGCAGTTCTAGACAAGACCGGTAGCAGTGGCTAAGAGCATTCTCTGCAGCTGTGTGATACTTTACAGCATATTTTGGGCCCACGGTATGGATGACCTTCCTACATAACCAGATAATCAACTTTTGAGCGTAAAAAAATAGCACTAAAGTTCTGCTGTTATATGTTTCAAACAAATTAATCTCAAGGTTCAACCAAATGAATTTGACGAGTTTAAAATAGTCAGCCATAGTAACGTGCAATAGGTCTTACAGGAATAAACTTAACTACTCAAGCATATTCCATGAAGAAAATAATAGCCCTATTGTATGAAGGTCAAAGCATATAATGGTTCCTATCTTTCTCAAACAATTAATAAGAAAAAAATGTGCTCCGAAATTACCATCACCTCACCTAAGTTATAAGTTATTATAACACTATAGTCACTTATTCACTCCTATATAGTCACCACTGATACACCTATATAATATAATATGTGCATTGCATATGCATGGTTCATTTACAACCAAGCTACTGATCGAAGTAGAGGAAAATGACTAACAAATTTCCCTCACTCTTGTCTGCGATAAGTGTGCCTTGTGTGTTTTGTAAACAAGACTAGATC
>CM041629.1:5664939-5702008 GCA_023333625.1 Bothriochloa decipiens
TGTCTGCGATAAGTGTGCCTTGTGTGTTTTGTAAACAAGACTAGATCTCGTGTGAATTAAAAAAGCGCCCAAAATCCATACTATTTGAAATGAGAAATACCAGGGCCTTTGTTTGTGGGGGTGAGGGCTCCTGTATCACCTAAAGGGGCTTATTCAGTGTTACAATTTCAAGAAAACAATGTTGTTGGCGAACACTACAAAGCCAACAATAGTATGCAACATGCTGCAACCTCTTAAGCCATCAGTCACCAATAGCAACCTCTTAAGCCATCAGTCACCAATCAAATAAATCACATACCTCGCAGGCAGATCATAAGCATTTGTCATCTTAGCCATCCCAGTGCGACAGCCACCCTGCAAGACCATTCACAAACGAAAAGCCACCTTACAATCCTCATCTTAGCAGCCAAATCAGGAAGCAGAGCCAGCATTAACCAGTACCAAGGTGGCGCACTCCTCGGCGAGCCCCGGCCCTGCAGCAGCGTGAAGCCCAGGACTGCTATGAGCTTCGTCCAAGTTCTACACAACCACAGAAGTACTGGCCATCAGCATCCCAATTGAAGCATTTCAGAGCTAGACAAGATTGAGCCGCAGCGGAGAGAATCCTGAATCCCGACCTCGTTGGTGGAGTTGACGACGGCGTCGACCTCGAGGTTCCACGGGTGGCCTCGCCAGAGATAGATCTTCGAGTTGATCTCGTGGTCGACGGGGAACCGCGACACGCCACGGCCCCCGGCCCCCGCGGCCGCGTCGTCGCCGGTGAGCGGGTCGGAGAAGGAGAGGAAGGACGAGGGCGGGGTCTCGGATCCGGCGGAGGTGGGGGACAGCGGGGAGATGCGCTGGTCCGGGTCGCTCCAGCGCGGGACCTGTTGGAGCGTGACGGCCGGCTCCACCCCGCCGACGCCCGGCGCCATGCCCGCGGCCGTCGGGGAGGCGGAGGCCGACGCCGCCTCCGGCGAGCGGTGCTGCATGGCTGTGGCCGGATCAGAACCGCGAGGGCATGGGGATGTGTGCCGGAGGCTGGAGCGAGAGAAGGAGATGCGTTCGCGCGCGAAGCGGGAGGATGCGGAGGTGACCGCCTGACCGGTGTGAGCGAAGCTCGGGGATCGAAGCCACGGGACGGAGGAGGAGAGAGAAAGGAGATTAGATAAAAGGAGCAAGGCCTCGTTTAGTTTGGAAAAAAAAAATCCGATAAATAGTATCATTTATTTTATTTGGTAAATATTGTTTGATCATAGATTAATTAGTCTTAAAGATTCATCTCGTAATTTTCAACTAAATTATATAATTAATTATTTCTTATTTATATTTAATACTCTTTATAAACGGTTAAATATTAATGTGACGAAGAAATTGGGAAAAAATTCTAACTTTTGGTAAACTAAACAAGGCCTAATTAAAAATTTCGCGATAATTGTTGCTGTCTGCGGAAATTGTAGAATGGGTGTACTGCACTGTACGTCTGGACCGGTGTAGGACACTACCTACTGCCTACTGATATGTGGGCCTAACGTATGGGTAGGGCCAAGGGTTAGAGTGCGGACTTGTAGAAGTGGGTATGGGTATACGTAGCTGAGTACATTTGAGTTTACTGATGATGATGCCGCCAGTGCTAGCTGGATTCGAATGGTTCTGTTCTGTTTTGTCTTATGTGTTCCACATGGTCTCCAATGTTCATGGATTTTTGTAGTCACCTGTTGAAATCGACTTATTTGTGTGTGAATGTCTTTTACATCATAATTTTGTACATAAAAAATCAACTTATTGCAATCGTAATTGCGAAAACATACGTTTATCGTCACTTACAATGGTGATGAGTACATCTTGATGTCAATATTCAATTCCACCAATATAGTTGGAGGTAGAGAAATATATAATTTGTACTATGATTTTACATGAGACTACTTTAAAAAAATAGAAGCAAGAAGTTCAGGTCTGATGGGTTGGTTATCAAAATTTATCATGTTAAGAATTTAGCAAGCCATGATTTTAGCCAGTAGTATTTTACACCAAAACTTGCAAACTTTCTTACATTTGGCTTCTAAGTCTTTAGTAATTTCTTTGCCTGACTTTTGACTTATCAGTATAGCAAATTTAATAGCCAACCAATGCTCTCGAAGCATAATATTGTTCTTTGGATATATACATGATATTGAACCAAGCATGGTCCATGCTCAAGTAAACAAGCAAACCTCTCTATCTTCAGAGTCGTCCAAGAACAAAAAGCGATCACCATATGAGATGCGATAGCCACATACATCCATATGTGTTTATTAAGCGTAACATGAAGCCTTTGTAAGCGAATTGACAAGCACACCCAAGGATTGTGTATTTTGTTTTTTGTTTTTTTGGCTTGCTTGCCTTTCATTCATGTTGGAGCAGCCGAGGCCTCGTACAAAGATTAAGTCACTCACACATGCAGGATTTACATGCCACCCCCTCCGTGCAATGTGTGCTAGTGACTTGCCTAGCTAAAACATGAGCAATCATGCTTAGTGGTTGTTACTTGTAAGCTCCAAAACTTATTTTATGGTTATAAAAGCTAGGTCGTGCATCTAGAGAAGTGTAAAATAGTATGGTCTAAGATATCGTGAAGTCCTTTTTTCTCCTACTAAGTGTTGCACCTCCCATGTCTCCCAACACCGCTCACACTACTCTTCCGCTCGACCCACCTCCCCTACCACTGCCTCTCGACCCTGCTCTCCTCTAACTACACGGTCGGCACAACGCCCCCGCTGCCAGTCCCACCAACCATCATCTTTCTTTGCGTCGACCGACAGCGCCCCCTCGTTGCACCCGTTGTTGTTTCACCCACCAAACACTGTCTTGTTGCAACCACTCCCCCTCCCAAAAAACATCTTCTACATTCATCGAATGATTCTTCTAGGAACCCTAACCCTCACCCCATGATGACTCATTTTCTTCCCTTCCGGCGGGCGCGGATAATGTCGCGTGAGTACACGAATGCTCTGAATGATCACGTGTTTGAGTTTGTGAGATAGAAGCACACGGTAGCATTTAATCTATATATCTTATATAGATAAACCCCAATAACCTATTTCTCTCGACATGCAAGCTGTCCACCTCAGCAACTCACTCACACTTTCAATTAAAGTAATTGAAGTTCACTAGCATAAGTAATTATGATATCTACAACATCATCTACTAACATACTATTAGCTATCCACATCAGCGTGCCATGCTGTTCATTAATATTAGTTTATAACAATTAATACATTCTTAAAAATTATATAAATAGTTTAACATCATCTTAAATCAGTAGTTTCTGCAGCAATACGCGAGGTATGCCCCTAATAATATACAATGGATAAAACCAACATTTCATTAACTACCTTATTTGTGGTTATATTTCGCAGACACTACTCTAAATTCATGCTAGCAAAGGCAATCATGGCAAAAAAAAAAAGAACCCACACCCTTTCAAGATCCGAAACTTCGTACACTGTAACGTCGTCGGCACAGAGTAGAATAACATCGGATAACGACTGAACTTCGTAGGAGAGGCGTCATTCTTATACGGTTAGGCGCGGACGCGCGTCTTTTCGAAAGGAAGACGGTTGTCTTTGACATGTCAAACAAATGCGGTTTGCCGAGCAGCGCAACCAAACGGCAGCAGCCACCGCCTGTGCGCGGCGCACTGGGCCGCGTTCCCTGAATCCCTTCCCACGTGCCGGCGACCACGCCTCCGTGCCGGCCGAGTAGGGTAAAACCGCCTACAGACTACTGTACGCTCCACACTCCCACACCGGCCCCCACCCCACCGCCTACGGCGATTCCCACGCCCACACACATCCCACCGTCTCCGCAGGCAAATCCAGCACGCCCACAGTTCCGTCCCCTCCCCAAACCCCCCAAATGCTCCTCCTCCTCCTCCACGCCTCCTCCGCTTCCCGTCGCCGGCTCCCAAAACCCTAGCGCGCCGATGTCGCCTCCGCCGGCGGTGGCGACGGGCGGGTCCGGGGAGCCCACGGTGCCGGCGTGGCTCCGCGGCCTCCCGCGCGCCCCGGAGTACCGCCCCACGGAGTCGGAGTTCGCCGACCCCATCGCCTTCCTCTCCCGCGTAGAGCGCGAGGCCGCCGCCTACGGCATCTGCAAGGTCATCCCGCCATACCCGCGCCCCTCCCGCCGCTTCGTCTTCGCGCACATCAACCGCTCCCTCGTCTCCTCCTCCGAAGCCGCCGCCGCCAACCGCACCGGTGCCTCCGGCTCTTCCTCCTCCACCACCACTGCTCCCTCGCTGCCGGAGCCCGCCGCCGTGTTCACGACCCGTCACCAGGAGCTTGGCACGCCGCGGCGCGGGCGCCCGCCTCCGCAGGTGCTCAAGCAGGTGTGGCAGAGCGGCGAGCGGTATACGCTTGACCAGTTCGAGGCCAAGTCCCGCGCCTTCTCCAAGATCCACCTCGCTGGGCTTCGGGAGCCGACTCCACTAGAGGTGGAATCCCTCTTCTGGAAGGCCTCGGCAGAACGGCCTATCTATATCGAGTATGCCAATGACGTTCCGGGGTCTGGCTTTGCCGCCCCAAAACAGTCCGGGTGGCACAAGAAGCGGAGACGAGAGAGCGATCAGGTGGAGGAGGGGGACAAAGGTTCTGGGTGGCGGCTGTCAGGAAGCCCATGGAATCTCCAGGCGATTGCGCGGGCTCCTGGTTCGCTCACGCGATTCATGCCAGATGATGTTCCTGGGGTTACCTCCCCAATGGTGTACATTGGGATGCTCTTTAGTTGGTTCGCATGGCATGTAGAAGATCATGAGTTGCACAGCCTCAACTTCCTCCACACCGGTGCACCCAAGACATGGTATGCTGTCCCCGGGGACCGAGCCTCAGAGCTAGAGGAAGTTATCCGTGTGCATGGATATGGAGGAAACCCTGACCGCCTCGGTATTTGTCGTTTTCTCATGTTCGTCATCTGCATGTTTCGGTTACGGTCTAGCAGGTTCCATAAATTCCAACTGTTAATCTATGCAGCATCGCTGGCAGTGCTTGGGGAGAAGACAACATTGATGTCCCCAGATGTTCTGGTAGCCCGTGGTGTGCCCTGCTGTAGGTACAAGCTCTGAAATGCCCAGTGTTTCCATTGGGTCAAATGTTTATGATGTTAAGACATCAGATTCTTATGAAATTCTTTGCTGATGTGTACTGTTTCAGGTTAGTACAATATCCTGGAGAGTTTGTCGTGACATTCCCAAGGGCCTACCACATTGGGTTTAGTCATGGTTAGTTATTCCATTGAACTCACGATGTCTTTTTGGCATTACTTTATTCAATTGATTGATTATGATATTCTATTTGTTAACTATGTTTGTTCTAGCTTTGCTAGATTTTTACTTTTATGGTATGAGCAGTATAAACAAACTATTTGGAGAATACAATAATAACGATTTCATGGACAATCCTTAACGGATCAGTGCTCTCCTGTCCCCTCATCAGTTATACAACAAACTTAGGGTGCTTGAGATAATATATATACTACTAACAATCAATCCGGGCTGAAGCTAGATTGCTTGTTTTGCCTGTTGACAGAATAGTTCCCATGTGCAGTTAAGGATAGTCTGAAATGCCGCTTTAATGTTTCAGTAATGATTATTACATTCATAGTTTTTCCTAATAATCTATAATCCTTTCCACTTGAGGGCCTCATTTGTATACAAGACTAAACAAGCATACAGAAAGATAATTTATTTTGTTCAACTAGATTTGACTATCTACATGTTTGCAGAAGCATCATGTATTTGTCAGGACATGTGTTACTTTATTTATTTTTTGGCCTGTCCATTTGACGAACTGTTCTTATTGTCTGGACCCATACAATGTAGGATTTAATTGTGGTGAAGCTGCCAACTTTGCAACTCCGCAATGGTTAAAATTTGCTAAAGATGCTGCTGTACGAAGGGCTGTGATGAATTATCTTCCGATGCTCTCCCATCAGCAGCTTCTGTACTTGCTAGCAGTTTCTTTTATAACCAGGTAAGCTTTCAGGCAATAGTACTTGCTAGCAAAATAGCAAGTTCTTGACATGGTGACTGGTGCTTCTGTTAAGATTATTAAGAAACCAGACATAACCTATTATTCATCTTCTACAAATTTAACTTGACAAACTTGATCTTTGATCTCTTGATTTATGCTTAGCTTGCCTTTTTAGTGACCATGTTACAACCATCAGAGCACCCATGCTTATTCTTTTCTGTACTTTGAATCTGGTAGTTCATTTTAATTTCAGAACCCCGAATGTATTGTCTGGAATTCGAACTTCTCGCTTGAGGGATCGAAGAAAAGAAGAAAGAGAACTGCTGGTGAAGCAGGAATTCTTGCAAGACATGATTAGCGAAAACAAGCTTTTGTGTTCTTTCCTGGAAAAGAAATCAATTGGTCATGTTGTGCTCTGGGAGCCTGACTTGTTACCATCTTCGACTGCTCTACATTCCTGTTCTTTTGGCTCAAAAGCTCCAGAGAAGAAGTCTGAGGATGGTTGTAGAATTGAATCTAGTGAGTGTGGCCCTAAAGATAACAGCTCTGATGGCAGTGCACATATGATTGGCACACAAACTAAATTTGTTTCTGGGAATAGCAAATCATCTGATGGTGCATCTGCTTCCTTGGACAAGGCCCATTCTGATACAGATGATGAGGATGACCTACCTTTTGATTTGAGCATTGATTCTGGTTCATTGACCTGTGTTGCCTGTGGAATTCTTGGCTATCCATTCATGACAATTCTGCAGCCTACCAGAGAAGCATTGGAAAATATTTCCTTTGCTCATACAAGTAGATACAAGATGAGTTCTGAAAAAGATAATTGTTCAAATACAATTCCATGCTGTCCTGCTGACAGTAACTTTGGTATGCCTTTTTTAGCTTCCGATTCCGATATTTTTTTTCGATTATATATATTGGAGCTAAGGTAGAAGTTTCATTGATGCATGCCATTTGATCATATATTGTGATGGGAATTTTGAAAGGCAATTAGTCCCTAAACAGATCGCCGGGAACTCACACACAAACAAACACATCAGGTTTGGTAGCTGGAATGACTTAGCCTTTTTTTTGACAAGTATGACTTAGCCTTGGTTGCTGGAATGACTTAGCCTTTTCTGGTTTTCCGCCTAGCTTTATACAGTGCTGAGAGCTACATTTGTGGCTGTGATAGCCTCCTAAGTAATGCGGAATTTTACCCAAATAAACAGCCTATTACTCAATGCTGAAATTGAGCTAAAGTGAAGGCTATGAACCTAGGCACACAGGATTATTTCCATCAAATTCATTGAGGCATGCAATTTTTCTTGATTTTTTTGGTTTTACGAATAGCAAATTCGTGCTACTTTAAGCCCCAACTTTGGATTTACTTTTTAAACCACAAATTACAAATTTGCCACTGAAATCAGCCCTTTGTCCCTTCTGCAGGCATGTTTTTTAAACAATTAGAATAGGCTATTTTCAGAGATAGTTTATCACTAAGCTCATTAACAATGAAATTTCGTATCTTACCATATACATTATAAAATTTTAACCTGATTTTATACACAAGAGTTGACTGTCTTAACCTTGCTACTTGATAAAAACTGTGCCTTTTCTGATGTAATGGTGGAACCCTGTGCTGCAGCCTTTTTTAACATTCTAGAATTTACTAATTTCCATTTATTGATCTCTTGTATATAGATATGGATTCTATGGAACCTTGACACATGCTTTTGCATATGTATCAGGATGTTCATTTGCTCCCAATAGACCTTCCTGGCCTGTGGAACAGCAACGTCTGGCTATTCCTTTGGTGCAGGCTAACATCAGTCATCAGAATGTAAATTCACATAAAGATGTTTGTTTAAAGGAGATTGAACCTAATGGGCCTGTGCTACAACATAGTGATATTTCACATTCTTGCAGAAGTGAAAATACTCTCCATTCATGTAGTGACAGGGAAAAATCTGAGAATAAGATTTCTGAGTACAGTCTTGGCCCAGAAGTAAGTGAACAAACAGGCAAATATGACAGTGATGCACAAACTGCAGAAAGTTCTGATGGCACGATTAACTGGAATACAAGTTGTACATTTGCACGGCCCCGGATCTTCTGCCTGCAGCATGCCCTTGAGATTGAAAAGTTACTCGAGGGCAAAGGGGGTGTCAATGCTCTCATTATTTGCCACTCAGGTAGGTTATAAAGAAACTTCTATCGTGTTCATACTCTATTTGACTGCTGGTGGATGCTCTTGTGTCTGCATACTTGATGCAAAATAAGTAATTAGCTGCTAGCCTTTTCACTGGACATGTTTGTCATGTTTGTATGTTTATATGCAGGACATTCTATGTTAGGAACATACCTTTACATATCAATAATAATAGTTAAATTTTTAATGAAAACTATACTTTATACATGAAAACTGGATTGTCGAAACTAATGTGCCCTTTTGGCTTTGTGGATGAGACCAACTTATCTTCTTTCTAGTGCGAATCCGCGAAAACAAACAAAGGAAATACAAGAAAGATCGGACAAAATGGAATTGTTCATAGACACCTTGATTATTGAGCTCTTAATTTGGCTCAGTGTTGTTGATGTCAGGCAGCTGAACTCTATTCACTGTATTATAATTTTCATTACATATTTTCACTGTATCTAATATCTAATAATTATAGCTCCATTTTGTTTCTGTTACCTCAAAAGATATTGACCTGTTAGCTTACACTGTTATATTCATGATTAAGTGAAATATGTTACTCAAAAAGCTAAGGTGACATACAGTTCGGGACAGAGGGAATGCCATTGTAGTTTAGAATTGCACCAGAGCATAAAGGTGACCTCTGTTAATTCATCTTTCAGAAAAAAAGCGTCATTCACAGATGCATGTTGATAATCCTGAAAATAGCAATTGAAATCATTGTTCTAAATCACGATTTAAATCAAATATGGTTATCTGTTTTACTTTCGATATCCCCTGAGGTTTCCACTGATCTTAAGGTATCTCTATTTGATTTATGCAGACTTTGTCAAACTAAAAGCGCTTGCAATATCCATAGCCGAGGAAATTGAGTTCCAATTTGACTGTACAGACATTCCACTTGGAAATGCATCCAAGTCTGATTTACATCTAATCAACATTTCAATTGATGACGAGGGGCATGTGGAAGACGGAAGAGACTGGACGTCACAGATGGCTCTAAACCTGAAATATTCTGCCAAACTCAGGAAAGAGAAATCAGAAAATCAGGAACAATCTCCTTTGTCATTTGGGGGACTGTTTTCCTGCCCTTCACCTGTTTCAGTTCTTCCTAATCTTAAGTGGCTTTGCAAAAGAGCGCGAACTCCATACACAGTTCTTGGTATTAATCAGAGTTCTAGTGCAACAGCAACTCCCAAGGAACTTAAGCCTGGAGTGAAGACAGAGATAGTGACTAATGGAAATGTCTGTGAGGATGACAGTAGACAGCATGCTTGTCGAGAAGGTGGCCTTGAGCAACCAGGTGGACTGCAAGATTGTGATAAGCCTTCATGCTCTGATGAGAATAACCATAGAAGACATTGTCTTGTTAATATTCCTATTGCTGTTGCTGAATATCCTATGATGCATCAAGTCCGTGAGGGTCCAGTTAGTGTTAGCACGTGCAATGACTCCATTTGTTCATCAGGTTCCCTGGATCAGTCTCCACTTGCCTCACCAGTTGAAGTAACTAGATATCAAGGATGTATACAGTCAACTGAGTTGAGCAGTTTGCCAGCCTTTTCTGTTCAACATTTCCTTAATGATGAAAGTACCTCTGTGGAAGGAAGCATAAACTGTGTAAGCAATGACTGCTTAGAATCTAAGGATGCTACTTTTCGGAGCAGAGATGAATGTTTGCAAGTTCAACAAGATCAAGAGAAGACAGGGCTTTGCAACAATCCAAACATGACGTCAGTTGATTCACACCTGATTGAAGGTTTGGCTGTATCAGAAGGAAAGCGTGGGGACACTGTGTCAGCATCCCTTGAAAATGAGGAGTGCTGTCCTAAGACATCCTACTGTTCGAATACTGGAACAAAAACTAAATCTGTAATAGATAATCGATTGGAGACTCATGATCTGGGTACTGGTCCAGTGAAACTGAATTCAAGCTTTAATGTGATACCCAGTGCTGATAGACAATGCAATTTAATCTTCGGCTGCCTTGGATCAGATGATGTTCCTGCTTCAACTCAGCCTTTGATGAACGGTGAGCCGCAGGTTGATGGCAGCCATTCTGCCGTCAAGGCCATTGAACGACAGAGCAATAATGCTGCTAACTTAAAGCATGAATCTCCGCATATAGATTTCCACATCTTAGAGAACGCCCAAGTTGCTTCCATGTCTGCAGTCCCTGGACATGAGGGAAAATCTGTCAACACTGGATCAAATACTTTTGATATTTTACTTGGAGCTCTGGCTGAGGAGTCCAAGGCAACAGATGCTCCTGGTAAAGATGATGTTGGCAAAGCTTCCTTGACACTGATGACACTGCCTAGCAATGAGCCCTCTGCAGATGATGTTACAGATGTCAGAGTTGTAGAGGTGATGGAAACAGACAGAGCAGCAAAAGATAATAAACAAGTTGATTTGTCAGATGTTGTGTCTAGATGCATCGGGAGCTCAAATAGAACAGAAATCATATGCTATGCCAGACGCAAACACAAAAGGAAGAGGGATTCCCAGTCAAATACTGGTAGTTCACAAAGTCATTCGAGTTTTATCCGCTCTCCCTGTGAGAGCTTGAGGCCAAGGACTAAACCTGCGGTAGTCGAAGAGTCTGAATGGGGCAGGACAGCTGAAGCTTCTTCTGCTAAAAGGGGTAAGAGGAAAAAAACAGTGGGATCATTTCAGTGCGATATTGATCTTTGTGATATGACATTTGAGACTAGGGCTGAACTTAATGCCCACAAGCGCAATATTTGCACTGACGAGTCATGCGGGAAGCGTTTCAGCTCACACAAATACTTGAAGCGTCATCAGTGTGTCCACAGTGAGTTGAGGCCATTTAAGTGCCCCTGGGAGGGATGTAAAATGACTTTCAAGTGGCTATGGGCTCAGACTGAACATATCAGGGTGCACACGGGAGAGCGGCCATATAAGTGCTCAGCTCCTGACTGTGGGCAGACGTTCAGATACGTCTCGGATTACAGCCGCCACAGAAAGAAATTTAACCATTATTGACAGGTTCTAGTTTTCGAGTTCCAGGCCGCAGCTCGAGGCAAATCTCCAGCTGCTTTTGTTGGTGAGCCTTTGTTTGTTGTAGTAGCTCACATATTTGACAACCTGACAGCTGATAGTCCTAGTGAATGTTCCCCGTTAACAATGTGCTAATAATTTAGTGTAGGAGTTAGAAATTGTGGGGGGGTGAAAGGCAGCCCCTCCTCCTGTTGGTGTAGATTTGCCATTCATTATTTTTTTCTCAGCTCAAGTGATGTATTTAATCCCTGACAAACTTAGTGAACACTGAAATCAAATGCTCGATTTCAAAATGGTCTCGGATTGATCGTGCGCATGTAATTAGCGTCTTTGATGCCTTGTCTGGGTTCTCATTATATCCTGTCATATTGGTACGCATTCTGTCATACTGTTACCGATACTACCGTTATGGCAGATTACTGATACGACTAGGTCTACACGAAATTCAATGAAACTTTTGTCTCAGAGTTCCGATAGACCGCTACGATTCACGGCAGATTTTACGAGCCCAGGTGGATAGTTCCCGTGAGAGTCAGCGAGTCAACAGAGCTCCAATGGAACTTCCAATCAACCAGGGTAATATGAACTGACTGCATAAGGATCACATCATGAGACAGATTGAAAAACTTGGACCTTCCAGGAAAATTCACTTCTACTATCGGTGACAGCAAAAAACCAATAGAAAACCGCATGACTCGATGACTAGCTTAGTTCACAGACCTGAACACAAAGCCGAAACTACAGCTACCAATGCAACGCAGACAGAGACGGATCACCTTCTAATAACAACTAAGAAGAGAGTTCACTGGGATTGGGGCGACTCATCCTTAGCTGATGCTTCCTTGGGCTTGACCAAAGACCCGAGCTTGGGCTCCCCGAACAAGGAGATGCCCTGCCGAGTCCTGAGCATGGCGTAATCGCAGGTGCCACGGGCCTTGCTCTTGATGCTGGCCCACTACGCTTGCGCCCACGTCGGCTCATGGGTTCCCGTCAACGTCGCCTCCGGCTCCACAATGGTGGCGTCCTCCGCCGCCGGCTTCGTTAGCGCGCCGTCCTTCTCCATCGATGATGGAAGGGTGAGCTTCTTGCTTGATCTATCTGTACCTAGATCGCAGACGAGGTGCTAAGGAACTAGAACTAAGAGAAGATGTTGCTGGGACTGCTTGCTGCAATGATGATGGCGACGAAGGTGCGACCTCGTGTGAATTTATATCGGACGTTTTCTTGAGAAGAAAGGCGAGCTCCGATCCGGCCGTGCCGGGAAAGAAGAGGAAGAAAGGCAAAGTTTGGATCAGCGGCAGAGGAAAGGAAACCGAGGGAGATAAAGATAGAGTAGAGTATACAATACAACCGCGCGTCATTGAACTCTCTGTGGACTGTGGAACAAGAAAGAAACAGGGGGGGCAAGACGAGAAAGATAAGGAAAAAAAGGCCGTTTGTCTGATCGCCCCAATCGCGCTGGGTAAGGCCAATTTTCAGGCCGGATTCTGATCCAACTGATTTCAGCAAAGTCCGATTCGAGAGCAGCAATGAACATCTCGAACTCGAATCTACCATGGATTTGTGAGCCTTTTTCAATTTCTGCATGTGCGAAAATCTTCAACTTCTTCGCTGCAGTACATTCAGGTTGGAGAGCATTTAGTTAGTTTTCTTATACGCGCGTGGAAAAGTTTGAGCAAGCGTGATCGTGAGCATGCATTTAGCAGTTGGAAAACACAGGCTTCACATGCTTGAGAAATTCAAGTGTTTTTACTTCTCTTTATCTAAAAAAAAGTGTCTTTACTTCTTAAAAATATGGTGATGCTCATACTACTACTTTGCCATTAAAACCGTAGCCGATGCTTAGTCTTTCCAGTCATGCAATTTTGGTATTAGTTCGCAAAATTATACTTGTTTGCAATTACAAATGCATGCATCAAAATGTCTACTTCCACATGCTTGCTCCTCTCTAATCTCTACCATATGTTTATGTCTTCTGCTCCTCGAGTCTTCGCATTTAATTGTCTTTAATCCCTGACGAAGTTCACGAACACTGAAATAATATGCTCGATTTCAAAATGATCTCGGATCGCCATCGTGCGCATGTAATTTCTGACTGACGCATTGTCTGGTTTCTCATTATATTCTGCACATAATGTAACATTAAGATTACTTCGGTCTACACGAAACTTAACGAAACATGTGAGCATGGTTTTTACTTCAGCGAGATGGCCCTTTTGTATGTCTCGGTGTTTCGCTTCGATTCACCGCAGATTTTTAGGAGCCTACAACTCTACAAGGTGAATCGTTGCTGCGCTAATTTACCGGGAGGCATCTTTGTCTTAATGTGTCATGTTTCCAGTTAGAATCAGCATGTATCAACAATGCTCCAATGGTTCCAACCCAGTTAACCAGGGTAATATGAACTTGCGGCATAAGGATCACAGCATCAGACATAAATTGAAAAAACTTTTGACATTATTCCATAAAGAAACAATTCTACTGCCAATGACAGTAAAAACCCATTATAAAACCGCATGACTAGCTAGCTCATCGACCCAGCAGACCTGAACACTTCAGAACCGAAACTACTGCTACCAAACTACCAACGCAATGCAGACAGTTCACCTACTAATATTGGTAAGTAACAAGAACAGAATTCACACTTGCTTTGCTAGTTTGCTGCTGCCCGTGGCAACGAAGAACACATGCATGGATGGATCTACAGGGACTGGGACGACTCATCCTTAGCTGATTCTCCCTTGGCCTTGACCAAGGACCCGAGCTTGGGCTCCCCGAACATGGAGATGCCCTGCCGAGTCCTGAGCATGACGTAATCGCTGGCGCCACGGGTCTTGCTCTTGATGCTGGCCCACTGCGCTTGTGCCCACGTCGGCTGATGGGTCCCCGTCAGCGTCTCCGGCTCTGGTGCGGTGGCCTCCGCCGCCACCGGCGCCGGCTTCAGCGCGCTGTCCTTCTCCATCGGTGATGGGGGTGGGCTTGTTGGCTTGTTGCTTGATCTCTTCTCTGTACGTAGACGAGGGACGAGAGGCTAAGAAAAACTTGAGCTAAAAGAAGATGTTGCTGCAATGATGGCGACGAACGGGGTGGCCTCGTGTGAATTTATATCGGGCGTTTTCTTGTGAAGAAAGGCGAGCTCCGGCCGTGCTGGGGAAGAAGAGGAAGAAAGGCCAGGCTTGGGCAGGGGCAACGGAAAGGAAAACGAGGGAGGAGATAACATGCAACCGCGCGGTATTGAACACACTTTCTTTGTTTGGGACAAAGACTGTGGAAGAAAGAAAACAAGGGGCCAAGACAAGAAGTTTGTCTGATCGGCCCAATCGTGCTGGGTAAGGCCACTTTAAAGGCCGGGTTCTGATTCAACAAGGTTTCGGCAAAGCCCGTTTCAGAGCGGCAATTAAGATTTCGAATCTGCCATGGATTTTTCATTGGGAGCCTTTTCAATTTCTGCATGTATTTCACATGCTTGCTCCTGTCTAATCTCTATTTTACGAAGAACTAGCTATGCCTCATATCAAATATAAAACAACAGAATAGGTATCAACTCTAACAATCAATGTATTTAGGAGCTTTTATGCAGAATTTTCCATTTGTTTCTACTTCATGTTCATACAGCTACTTCACCGCTAAAGAAGATGTTTATGTCCAGAAATCACCTTTTTTAAGCTACAATTGTGTACAGTTTCATGTGCTTCAGTGCTTCACCTTTTTTAAGCTACAATTGTGTGCAGTTTCATGTCCATGATCTGTTTTATATGTGCTCCGTATGTGACTGTGAGACAGCAGAGAGAACAAGCCAGCATATAAAACAATCCACGGCCGTTCGTGGAAAACAAATGCCTCTATTTTTCAGTTTTTTTATGTTGGTCACGGTCAGCGACAGCAAGCTTAGCATTGGAGCTTAACTAAGTATCCAGCTTAGCATTGGAGCAACTGAAATCAAATACATTTTTTTACAAATAATGATAATAAATAAGCAGATTATACATCATCTTCCTTGTGTTCTCCATCATTTCATTTTTCTGGATGGTTCCAACGGATTTGCATATGCAAAGTTACTTATGAGCTAGTGGATGATTAAAAAGAAGGGCAGACCTGCCCTGCTCTATGAAAAGGAGTGAGCTGCATGAACATATAATTCAAAGTTCTTTTTTATCCAAATTGAGATATTCAAAGAGATCATGGACCCCTGGTCAAACAGGAATTCATTTTGTTATGGAAAAAAGAGCAGGAATTCATAGACTCTGATCAACAACAAAGACATACTTGTGCATATAATGCACCAAAGTTTACCACAAGAACAAGTCCCAATTGCCCACAAGGCCACAAGAACAAGCTGATCAAATGCACTGAATCACTAATCGTATCTAAAACCATGCCAGATGGGAGCTAAGCAGCGGAAGCATATCCACCACCTTTATTATTGGCCGGCACTCATCAAGAAGCAAATTTCCAGGTCATCCTACTCTGCAGCCTTCCCACCGGCGGTCTCCTCCTGGCTGCCCTTGTACTTGTCCAGCGCCGCGCCGGTGAGCCGGCAGATGCGCCACTGCGGGAGCACATCGGCGCCCATCCCCTCGTAGAAGTCGATGGCGTTCTTGTTCCAGTCGAGCACGCACCACTCCACCCGGCCCATCCCAATCTCGGCCGCCCTGCCGGCGACGCCAGACAGCATCATCCGACCGAGCCCGCGGCGGCGCCAGGGTGCGCGAACGAAGATGTCCTCCACGTACAGCCCCGGCTTGGAGAGGAAGGAGGAGTAGTTGGGGAAGCAGATCACGAACCCGGCGCCCGCCGCCGCGCGGGGAGGCGAAGGCGGCGGCCTCCGGGTCCGCGAGCGGGGACGCGGAGAGGTCGAGGCGGCGGGAGGCGATGGTGGACGAGGCGTCCGGGGCGATGGGGGAAGGGGACAGGTCGAGGATGAGCGCCGTGAAGGAGGTGAAGGGGCGCGGCGTCGGCGAGGGGAAGAGCATGGTGGTGAGGAGCTCTTCGGTGGCGGCGAAGAGGTCCGTGAGGAGCTCGAACTCGGCCATCTGTTGTATGAGACGGTGGATGTGCGGCACGTCGCGGGCGTCGGCCAGGCGGAGCTCCGCCCACACGTCACCGGAGAAGGTGGTGGAGTTGGGCGGCGCCGCCATCTGGGTCAGGAGGACTCAGGAATGGGAACGGAGGATTGTGGATGCGGGATGGTTTGGCCTGTGCCTGTCTGTCCTCTTCTTTTGCGACGTGGCGACTGGTGACTTGGTGAAAAGACACCCGTGACTCCAGGGTTGGCAAGGCAAGTTTTGATTTGCTGTCGCCCGCTTGGATGAATTACGTGAAAATAAACGAGTAATTCCCGTAAAACTACGGCCCTGTTTAGATTTCAGATTTTATCTTTAAATTTTACTATAAAAAAAAAGATTCTTTGTCACATTAAAATACCGGTACATGTATGAAATACTAAATATAGATGAAATAAAAAATTAATTATATAGTTTTATTATATTTTAAGCCTAATTAATCAATATTTAGATAATTATTACCAAATAAAAATAAAATTACTATAGTGTTTAACAGAATTTACTATACAAAATTGGTGCATCAACTTTGATATCTAAACAAGGCCTACTTTTCTAAGTGGCCTTCTGTTGGAGATCAATCTACATGTTTGGATTATCTGAATTAAATGTTTTCTCGATCACGCGACATTTATTCTAAGATATAAAAACTGTTTAATACAACACGGCCTTAAGGGTCATATAGAGTCAATAATTTATACATAAATGTGATTCAAAATCCACCATTACAATTTAAAATTATATTTTTTGTATATTGTTCAAATACCTGGTGTAATTAGTTGAGCTATACTAAAGATTAGTATACTACATTTGGATGGCTTAGAAACTTCAACTACCGTTTTATAAGATGATGAGGGAATGCAAATTCATCAATTTGTTTATCAAAATAGTAGAATTACAGTGTTATGTAAATATATACAAATATCCTATTCTTTGAGCAATGCCTATGGTAAAGTTTGCCTTGATGAATGTACAACAATTGTATATAGCAGCTCATGTACTGTAGACGTTTGGCGGTCATGAAGTTACACTTGATGGAACCCATGACGAGACATAGCCTGTCCCGCCTCGCCCCACCACCCCCCCACCCACCCCCCCAAAAAAATAGAGTGAACTATTCGCTTTCTATAAAAGATTCTAAGAAGCCAATAAATTTTAATTTAATTAAATTTATAAAAAATAGTATCAGAATTATGTTTTGAAAAGTTTACATTATAAAAATGGACGATGCTACAGCGTGCACACATTCATACTGGAAGCCTAAATCGTGCACGCGCACGCTGTAGCATCATCTAAGAATGTAATTATGAATCTAGTTTGATCAAATTTATAGTGTATAATATTGGTATTTATGTTTTCATATAAATTTATTACGCCCTATTTCTGAATAGAAAAATTATTAGAGTTATTTTAAGTCAATTTTTTAGTTTTAACTAAATTTACAGAAACAAAAGTCAAGATTTTATAATATAAAATTAGTATTATTAGATATATCATAGAATATATTTTCATAATAAGCTCATTTTGTGTTATAAATGTTATTTTTTTATAAAGTTAGTTAAGCTTATAAGATAGTTTGACTTGAACAGATTTCAAAATTGATTTATCTGAGCACGGAGAGAGTATTTTATTATAATATAAAAGGTACTTATCTTGTATCCTGATGACTGCTAGTATATTTTTATATAATTTAGTCATCAAAATTTAAACCTTTGGACTTTTCATCGAAAGATAGGAATTGCATTTACTAACTTTTTAGATTGGAGGACCAATTTAAGCTCTCCTGGTAAGGTAGCGCCCCTGAGATCCCACCAGATGGTCCAGATCCCAGATGGTCACTACACTGACATTTTTTTTCCTACAAATTACGAATAATGCCGATATAAACAACGAACACTTTTTTAAACTAGTAGAATTGTCCATTTTTTAAACCGTGGCACCAGCAAGCATGCTAAACAGATGGCACGATTCAAGGACCTACTAAATATTAACTTAACCAGATGGCACGATTCAAGGAACTACTAAAATATTAACTTAACTGTATAGGTACAGCCACTCACCGTGTCTTGCACATAAGTCTAACATTGACACATAATAAGCATATATAACTTAGGAAGTACTCAAGATGCGACACAACGGACTTGCTAATCTAATCTAACTGTATAAGTCGTCATCGTCAGCTGCTGCAGCGGATGCAAAGGGATCAGCCGCACCAGCAGAGGCTGCAGCTGCCGTCGGTTGGTCTGGGAACCGGAACTCGCTGCCAAAACCGCGAGACTGCTGGAGTGTCTGGGCAAAGGCCTGGTACTTGCGGATGTCGGCGTCGCTTACACTGCGGCGGGCGAACTTCATGGACTCCTCGAAGTGAGCAGCCTTGATCTCAGCAATGTCGTCAACCTCGTCTTCCTCCATGGCCTCAGGGTTATCCTTCCTGCGCCTCTCCCTCTCGATATCCTGAAATCAAATGTATCGGTTAGCAAACAAGCATACTATGCAAAACCAATACTGCAAACATATTCTGAGCAAAGGGATTATTACCTTCTCGATGTTCTCCCTGATGGCATACTTGCACGCCCGCTGGCAGATCTCAGTGATATCTGCACCACTGAAACCCTGGGTGTATTTGGCAAGAGCATTCAAGTCAACATCCTTGGCCACAGGAGACTTCCTGAGGCAGGCTTTGAAGATCTGAAGCCTGGATTGCTCATCAGGTAGAGGAATGTAGATAAGCTGATCAAGACGCCCTGGCCTAAGCAGGGCAGGGTCAATGATATCTGGTCTGTTAGTCGCGCCAATGATGAAAACAGTCTTCTTGGCATTCATGCCATCCATCTCAGTAAGCAGCTGGTTCAATACCCTATCAGCAGCGCCGCCTGCGTCACCAACACTGCCTCCTCTCTGAAATTCACAATAATAATTGTCAGGTACGATTCATTTGCAGGACTAATTGGTGTGGGCACATGAGCATAACCAAGATGCTATACCTGAGTAGCAATGGAGTCAAGCTCATCGAAGAAGAGGACACATGGAGCAGACCCCCTAGCCTTGTCAAAAATCTCACGGACATTAGCCTCGCTCTCACCAAACCACATGGTAAGCAGTTCAGGACCCTTCACACTAATGAAGTTAGCCTGGCACTCATTAGCAATTGCCTTGGCCAATAAAGTCTTGCCACAGCCAGGGGGGCCATAAAACAAAACACCCTTTGAAGGAGACATGCCAAACTTTTCAAATTTCTCAGGATGCTCCACAGGATATTGAACAGTCTGCAAGAATTTGAAGTTGGTTAGTAAATGTGACAACTAAGAAACAGCAATTTAACAGCAGAACCAATATATATGAAACCAAAATACCTCCTGTAGCTCCCTCTTAACATTTTCCAGACCACCAATATCTTCCCAAGAGACATTTGGAACTTCAACGACCTGAAAAAAGTTCCAGGTTAGCTTCTGGAACAAATAGAAATTTATCACAACATGCAGAAGAGGTTCGTCTGACAGATACTCACAGTTTCACGCAGAGCAGATGGGTTGCTTGTCCCAAGTGCAGTCTTGAAATGGTCATTCGTGACAGCCATAGAATTCAATATCTCAGCGTCTATGGTCTCATCCTCAAGATCTATAATATCCATCTTCTCACGGATGCATTGAAGAGCAGCTTCGGTACAGAGGGCAGCAAGATCAGCACCAACATAACCATGGGTATCCTTCCCAATGAGCTCCAAGTCAACCTGCAACAGTATTGTATTGTAGTAATTGAGAATTTGAGATCAGTTTTAATATAGAATTAAATAAATAACATAGAAAACATATTCACATCAATGAGTATCAATGAATCTCACTTACATTGTCAGCCAGTTTCATGTTTTTGGTGTGAATCCGGAGAACCTCAAGGCGTCCAACTTCATCTGGAACACCAATATCAATCTCACGATCAAACCTACCAAACCTTCTAAGAGCAGGATCAATACTGTTTGGACGGTTTGTGGCACCCATTACAATAACATGAGCACGAGCCTTGAGACCATCCATAAGAGTCAAGAGTTGTGAAACAATACGCCTTTCAACTTCTCCATGGGTCTTTTCTCTCTTAGGAGCTATGGAATCTATCTCATCAATAAAAATGATGGAAGGTGCATTTTTTTCGGCTTCTTCAAATGCCTTTCTGAGATTGCTTTCACTTTCTCCTGCTAGCTTCGACATGATTTCTGGCCCATTGATCAAAAAGAAGAAAGCACCTGTCTCATTAGCTACAGCTCTAGCAATAAGGGTCTTGCCAGATCCAGGAGGACCAAACAGCAATATGCCCTTTGGTGGCTTCACACCAATAGATTTGAAAAGCTGGGGATGACGCAGTGGAAGTTCAACCAGTTCCCTAATTTGGGCCATCTGCTTTCTAACACCACCAACATCATCATAGCCAACCTCATCAAGTCTTTCCTCATCCTCCCTCTTAATAGGCTCACCCTCACAGAATATTTCTGTATCTGGTGCAACGATACAATACTCTGCAGGATCAGTCTCTATGACTTTGAATTCTACACTTCTCATGCCACCCCTGACAAGGAAAAGGTCCCCTTTCCTCAAAGGACGATAGGCTTCAAGGAAGTATGCTGAAAAGTTGGAAGATAAAGTATTTAGCAACAAGAAAACAAAACTGACTACAGCAGAAGAAAGAAAACACATTAAATCAGACCAACAAGTTATGAATTGTAGGTTGCTCACTAATCTATCATCTACAGATGGTTAGATATCTATCAAGGTATTGTATACTCCATTTACCAACAATGCAATAATATAGCCTAGTTAGTAGAATAAATGATGACAGTTCAGAGATGCAACCAAATCATGGAAACATACTAACACCTGGACAACTTAGAACTCAGCTTGCTTAGTACCAAAAATACCATCTTTCAAGACACTTAAAGCTATATAAATAAATAGTTACAATTAAATGTGCATCTAAAGTAGATTTTGTTTATTTATCTGCCAAAATAAGTGTTTAAGTGAACAGGGAGGTGATAAAGAAATCTCACGTTTCAGAAAGGCATCAAACAAGTTGCCAGTGATGCCTTCAATGGTGTCATCAATTGGAAGTGTGTGCACACGCTTCCCATATTTGACATCTGGGCATTGATGGACAGATACCACATCACCAAGCCGTACCCTCAAGTTCTTCCTGACAACCTTGTTCATCCGGACCTTTGGCTCCTCACACGTCTCATCTGCAAGCACAATGCAGATAGTGTCCTTTCTCTTCTTACCCTGCAATGAAGTGACCCAGAACGTCAGCAAAAATCAAGTGGTAGTGACCACATATTATCTCATACCGGTCCCGAATTCAAAGTACAATTGTATGGGTGAAAGTAAACAGTATGACCCATAATGTGCAAGTAATGTAGCTAAAGCAATTCAACTAGCTATAACAAGCAATTCCATTAACATCTCAGCATCATCATAAAAAAAGACTGCCTCATTATGCAGTACATGTAAAGCAGCATGGTAATTGGTAACAGAACCAAAATAATTTATGTCACAGGTTCAAAACTTAAAATTTCCAAACTATAGAAACCACAAACAATGCCACACGCCGAAAAGTACAATGTCATATCTAGCTGCATATAGATTGGTCAGGATAAAAAAAAAACAGATTTATGCACTACCACACAATTTAACTTGGTCATGAGGAAAGCACAGGTTTATGCACTATCACACAATTACAGCCCTACAGGGTCGGAAACCCTACCCTGTTAAATTCTCACAGCAGCTACGAGCACATGACTAAAACAAACCAGGAACATACTATTACCAAAGCCATGTACTGCAATTCTCACCAGTCATCACAAATCTACCCTTGAACCAATACTAGAAAACTACAGCAAGGTCAGAAACTTCAAAACGTAACCGATTAATATTTATAAATATCTCACCAACCAAGCATTCAGGTTCCCCGAAGCTATGTCTAAGATTAACGAACTGACAGTGACAAAGGTCACAGCTTTCACGACGGACTTGCAATCTAAACAGTAAACAATCACCACATCCGAGACCCCCCAATCCAATCTAATCAGAGCAGCTGGCGAGGTAAAGAGCTCATCCGTACCTTGAGCAGGACTGTGTCACCGCGGAAGAGCTGGAGCTTCTCCATGGTGTCCGGGTGCAGAGCGACGACAGAGTTGTCATCATTGGTGGCCTCGTCGACCACCAGCCGGTTCGGCGACTTCTTCCTCTCCAGGATCGCCGTCGAGTAATCCTTCTTCCCCTTCCTGCTCCACACACACCACCACAGTGTCAAAACAAAATCACCAATAAAATCCCCCCAAAACCCTCTTCTCGCGCCACCAACAGAACAGATCTAAGCCCTAGGTGCGCGCGGCCAGATCGGAGCGGTACTCACGGATCTGAGGAAGACGATTCGCCTTGGTTCGCCATGGCGGTCGAATTCGCGGCGGCGGTTGGGGCTGTCCGCGAGACGGCAAAAGATATTTGCGGGTGTTCGTTCGGGTTCAGGGGCCGAACCCAAGTGAAGATGAAGACGAGGAGGGGTCAGGGCCTAGGTCGGCCTTTATAGCTTCTTTCTTGGAGCAGGGGTTCGGGACTTTTCTACTTCTCGGGCTCCGTTTCTCAATGACATGCGGGTCCGAGTGCCCATGGTCCCACATGACAGTGAAATGTACGCCCGTGGGCCGTGGCTGACTCGAGTTATCTTACAGTATAGCCTTATACGGTCAGGTCCGTGGGCCGTGGCCGACTCGAAGACTGCTTTGCATGTTAAATTAGTCCAAGCTTGAGCAAAGGTTATAGTGAATAATATTAGCATTTATATCTTTAAATAAATTTATTAAAAAATATATTTTATTACTAATCTACTAACACTTATTTCATATCAAGAGTGTTAATACTTTTTTCTACAACTTCGGTCAAAGTTAGAAATATTTGACTCTTTTGGACGAAGGAAGTGAATACATACAGCACATATCAAATGCCAATGTGCCTTTGCTAAAAAAAAATGCCAAAGTACCAAAACCATTCCATTCACAAAGGAAATTAGTCCGTACAGGAAACCATCCAAATTCAGATCGCATCTCATATAGTACTGTACATGGATAGTGTACAGCTTATTACGGGGAGTGGCAGGCATCCTATTCAAACTCAGACACTTATTACGGGGAGTGGCAGGCATCCTATTCAAACTCAGACACGTCGCAATCACATCCAGTTTCCAACCTGCAGATAGCTTCCATCCTCGGAAATGGTTTGCCATTGCTTCCTGTGATACTCCATCCGCGAGTGTGGCTCTACAATGCCGATCTTCCCATTCCTGTTATTCAAACTCACATTTCATCAGGCCCTAACCACACAAACCAATATTGATTTGCCCTATTGGACACAAAAGATTAGCTTAACACCACATCTAATACAAGTCACAAACCATGCCTCTTTTTTATTTTCTTTTTATAAACAAAAGAGAAAAGAGATGTTAGGAAAAAAATACTAGTGAATTACTTAAGAAGCACGGTACATGTGTGATATCATAACCACTACATATAATTTAATGATTAAAATAGCTTACTGTTTATTTCTCTCTCCTGAAGATTAGAAAGGGCAAAAGCAATGTTCGCACCAACAAGAGCATTGTTCTTAACAAGTGCAATATCTGAACATCACTAAGGAGAACTGTCTTTGGATGGAGGGAACTAAGAGAGCACATTATCGATATGGGATTTTGTATGGCAATTATACCCATGAAACCTTTGTTTCCCACAAAATCCAATCTGGTACTGCATAATAAGAATTTGGAAATGCATTGGACTTCATATCTGTGGAATACATCAACTAGGCTTAAAATTCTTGGTGCATGTTATGTGACCATCCTAATAATTGCCATTAAATGGAACTATTATACAGATAAGATAATGTGCCATCGAATGGAACTATTATATAGATAAGAAAATGTTATAGGATACTAGCTTCCAAGGAAGATCCTCCAGTTAGTTCTTTTACTCTTTCAAGCATAAAGGGAGTGATCGCATTTCCTATTATCCTTTTATCCCTGAGGAAAAAAAAAGAGGGCAAAGTTCATCAGCTATCATTTTTATATCAGTATCAGAAGTGGAGATGTTGACTGTACTCTGCCTCCTTTAGAGCTGTCTGTATTGCAGACTCTATAATTTTCCCTGAAGCTGCATGCTGCTTGGGGATAGGTACTGCAATAAGAATCCCAGAACCAAGATGCAGGTTCTTGTTTGCATCTGCATGAAATCAAAAAATCTTACAAGCAAACTAGAACCAAGTTCACAATCAAGATTCTAATCAGCACAGAAGCTAGCAAGCACAAAGAGAAGACCCAACATCACAAGTTTGAACAACTTGATGTGTGTGTTGTCAATTGGACTCTAATGTGACTAAGTTTTGCACATTAGACGAATCCAAGCTTTCTATGTGATGCCTTTTGATTTTGGATTTATAGCGCATAAATTTGGAGCTACCTTATTAATCCGCCAGTCTGGCAGTAGATTTTAAAAGTGGCAACTATATAACAATTATATCTACATACCAGTTAACATCTCTGTAAAATCAAGAAATAAGATAACTCAGAGAGCAGAAGGTCATCAGTGGATCAGGTCACTATGTTCATGTGAGATTAATAGTCTCATAAAAAATGTGAGCAAGGATATAAAGAAAAAATGTTGTAAGTTACTACTCACGTATTATTTTGGCACACTCTTCTGGAGAATCAACACGACATGGTACCTGTATTGGGTTAAAAAGTATATGTCAGTACATATCCAGAACAGGAGTTACTTACTAGATCCTGCTTGCAAAAGAAATACAAATGTAATTGGAGGAGGGAAAAAACAAATACTACAAAGAATAAAAAGTTTTTTCGTAGGAAAATAGGAAGGAGCGCTGCCCTTTCATTAAGATAGAAGGGAGGGTTTAGAAGTTACAGGACAGGGTACAGATAGCATGGTCTGGGTAAAATGAAAACAACAATGAGGACATGAATAGGAAGGGCGATTCTACAATGGTCAAACTCAAAAAGACTTAAAAGGTTATGCCTTGAAAGCTTCAAATTAGCTGCTTCCAATGACTGCTCTAGCAAACTATCCAAACCGAAACATATATAAAGCAGTTCACCAAACCTTCTCTTTCGAACCTCACTACAACCCGTGTCCAAACCACAAATTCATTGAATTATGAACAATCTAAAGTTGCAATTGAATCATGCTAAGCCATCGTTGGTTCAGATGAAAGCAATTGGCTCTTTCAGCAGTGTGGCAATTACATTCCAAATATAAACAAGACATATTACAGAAGAAAAGGTATTAACCTGGCATCCACTGATTTCTGTGAAGAACGCAGGAAATTCATTGGTTTTGTAAGCAGCAATAGTTACCCCTTGAGTTTCCTGTCATGCAACTAATAAGATCACACGACTGAACTCTTCTTCAGTCAGTGAGAATACAACTTCCTTCACAAAGCAATGGTGCTTTACTCTTTTGGAATTAAAAGATGGTGGCGACAAAATTAGATTAATTCATATGCAAATGCAACTTTTCATACCATTATCTTACAACAAAAGGCTTTTGTGTACTGGTGACAGAAGGTGCATGTGAATTAATCTAATTTCATCAACTCATTTTGAGCCCATATTTTCCTACTTTCATATCCAGCTTCCTTGTATGCAATGTACTGGTCACAGAAGGTGCATGTGAATTAATCTAATTTCATCAACTCATTGTGAGCCCATATTTTCCTACTTTCATATCAGCTCTTGTATGCAAAAAGAAGTGACAGAAATTTAGGCAACACCTTCATTCACTATTCAATAACTTGCGCGGACAGACATGCACAAGTGTGGCCTTCTCACATAACCATAACAAAACCTGAATATATTCCTCAGGTACAGCCTATCCATATTTTACATCTTAACAGCTAAAGATGAAAGTAATCTATAATTCTACATGAAAGTTCATTCTAATAAACCAAGTTATCTGTGGAAGACAGCAAACAGGAAGTTTACTACCAGGTATTCAAGTGTCCGAGGTATGTCCAAAATGGACTTTACACCTGCCGATACAACAGCTACAGGAGTCTTTCCAAGTTCAGTTAAGTCTGAGGAGACATCCATAGCTGCAACAAAATGGTGACTTTCATCAATCATTGTACAACTGTTTGTTGCTTGACCACACCCAAATGCTAGTTTAGTTTAGCTGTGCACTCTGAATGTTGTGCTTCAGAAATCAGAAAAAGGAGAGCAAATTTTATTCATGAACTTTCAGCTTCAGAGTTTAAATCCATCAGTCAACAGTTGACAGAAGATCATTGATATCATAAATTAACAAAGGGGTCACAGATAGCTGTGCGAGACACAAGACTGGAAGAGCTAAATCGTAAGCAGCCAAGATACAATGACTTCTTGCTGGTGTCAACACATACAGCAAAATAAGTATGCAATAAGAAGATGCTTACTTTGTTCACCATGTCTATGCACACCTCCTATGCCCCCTGTAACAAAAATTGGTATGCCAACCTGAATTGGAAAGAGCTTAATTTATTTAGAATGATTGGTACTAACATCGAATGCTATCAGATCAAGCCAAGATAAACAAGGCAGGTATGTATATGAACTTTTTTTTAAAAAGAAAAACATTTCGTCACCTTATGAGCAAAGAACATAGTGGCCGAAACTGTTGTTGCGCCATTGCCACCAGATGCGACCTGTCAAGTAGGGGAAAAAAGGATTTATGCCCAGGTTTGGTTAATATAATTCAGATGTCTCACACTAACAGTCACCAATGCTGCCATGTCAACAAGGAGGCAGATTGTGGAGGCACAAATCATGTGAAGTGTTATTTTGTTCTTGCATTTAAAACAGGAGAACATCAGATAGCGTGGAACATGAGGATGAATAGTTTCTAGTGTGCAGGGCACTCACGACATGGGCAATATCCCTTCTAGCTGTCTTCTGAAATTGCCTTCCACTTATAGCCAATCTCTTCAATTGTTCGCTGTTAAGGCCTATTATCACACAGACAGTGTCAATGGTAGAATGTAAAATTGACAGTAGAATTTGACTTCAAAAATTGGATGACCATGGTGACTTGTCACTGGCAAAATGGTTTTACAGATGATGTATCATGGTTGCTAAAAAAAGGAAGCTAAAATGACGTTTTGGCCTTTTGGGTGCTAGCTTGAGAAGAAGGAACATGTCTCCAAATTCAAAGAGTAAATAAAGAACTAAACGCATACTAGCAAATTTCGAGTCCAGCAGAACGTGAAGTAGCAGAGAACTGACCAACATGGGGGACTCCGTCTAGAATTGCTATGGTGGCAGGGATAGCCCCGTTGTCCCTGACGATGGCCTCCACCTCCATGGCGGTCTGGAGATTCTTCGGGTACGGCATACCTAAACGGCCCCCGTGAAGCATGTTGCAGTCAAGGGACATCCATCAAATGGTGCACGCCGTGCGTGGAATTGAATCGAATCGAACTTTGATGCGCCAAGCTAGCCAGAAGAGGGCGGCGCGGCGAATGAGAATGGAACCGGAAGGAAAAGGTAGGAGCAAGCTGACCGTGGCAGATGATGGTGGACTCGAGGGCGACGACCGCGCCGCGGCGCGCGAGGGCGGCCGCGACCTCAGGCGCCACCACGATTGACATCTTCGGCGGCTGTGCCGGTTCTCTCTGCAACCGTACGCCGGCGGCGGAGGAGGTAAGAGTAGACAGCTATTCGTGACCGGACCGGGCCGAGCCCAAAGAAGCCTGGAAAGTTTTCAAATCAGATGGTTGTGCGGCGGCTAAAGGTAAAATAGAAGGAAGAGCGGCGACAGGGCCACAAAACATCATGATCTTTGTATAGAGGGAGGAAGAAGAGAAGAATGCGTGGCGCAGCCGCAGGGGCCGGGGGCCTTCGACGGTCCAGCGGAGGCGGGAGGGGAGAGGGAGGTGCGTACGCAGGGTCGCTGGCCGGTGTGCGGAGGACGGAGGCGACTGGCGAGGGGTGGGAGGGGGAGCCGCTGACGCCGCCGCCGATCCTGAGACTGCCCCGCCGTCGCTGACAGCACGAGCCTGAGCGCCGCCTCCGTTGCCTTCGTGCCGAGCGCGAGTGGGGGAGGGAACCGAAGATGGAGCGCTGGCGCTGCGAGTCAACTCGTCGTAACCAGTGGGTCGGCGAGTCGGCGTGGTTTGCTTGCGTGGCTGGTCCATGGATTATGGGGCGGACGGGCCCATATGGCAGTTCCTGGAGGATGCGTTGTTGTTTGTTGATGGTCGACGGAGCAGCGATATTGGGGTGTTCACTTTTCAAGATGCAAGTTACCCTTCGCGATATTGGGGTGTTCACTTTTCAATTGCAAGATGCAAGGTACCCTTCGTAGGTTAAGTTTGCTACTCTCTTTGTTTCTAATTGTTGTTTTATTTTGATTTTTTTAGATATTTTACTATATATTTAGATAAATAATATGTTTAAATATATAATAAAATATAACAGAACTATAACTTAAAACAAGGGAGTAGTATATCTTGATGAAAGAATAAAGCAACAAATTTTAGATGTAGTAGTAGTGTTAGATACGGTGCACATGGCCACATGCAGCTTCAGCAAAATTTGTGGACACATCGAAGTAATGCCAAGTTCCTGTTTTCGTGATTCGTGAACTGTAATGCGGAAGTTCCTGTTTTCGTGATAAGGTTAGGGCAGACCACGCAGTAGTGTCCAACGCGAATGTCACGCACGCATCTATTCTGGGCTTCCGGCAGTTTACATACATGAAGTTTACGTATCTTATAACATGCAAAACTTGTGCAGCTACTTTGTTGTTAGATTAAAATGCCTAGAAAAAGGTAAAGGAAAAGAAGAACACTTTGTCATCTGTGATCAATACTTGCGACATCAGCGGATATTCAATACCAAAGGTCCTCCACAATTATAACTGAATGAAAAAAATAATTCTTTACATGAGAGGTCTTCCATACAGTACCCATACATATGGGCTGACATGCATTACATGGTACAAACTTGTATTTGTGTCACTCAATACACAAGTGTTTTGTCACGATGCCGATGCCGTTGGCCTAGGCAAACTCTTTGCAATTTCCTGTTACACGAACGAGGTCATGTTTGGACATAGGAGGAGGATGTTCAGTTTCCATTAAAAAAAAAGGGAGGATGCTCAATAAGTTCATCACACACATATGCATACTGGTAACGATAAACTAGCTACAGATTCAGTTTTGAATTTGAAACTGAAAAATAAACATAATAAGAGAATAATATATGGCTGGTAAAAACAAATGTATTATTTTTAGGATGACAAATGAATATGTATATCACCATGATCTAGTCAAGTGTCAATGGCTAGCATAATGCAGTTTCCCTGTCCACTGCTTAAGTCAAGTTTCTCAGGCTGCGCAGATGGCCTAGTCCTGCATGATGGCCGCATTTTTTGTGCCATCTCCCTCCATGCGGTGGCCCCGTCTTGGACAGGGCTCATGGTGTGTGTCATGAAGGCGCTAACAAGAAACTGCAATGCACAGCGCGTGATTTATTCCACACACCAAATGCAGCCAGACTCATCCTGGACTTCATCCAGAGTCTGCCAGAGGAACAACACAGGCATCTACACCTGGTCGGACTGCTCAGGCCCCTTGTTGCTGCGGCCAGCTTGGTCTGGGCGACATAGTCATGGACTTTATCAAGAGCTTATAAGTGGGTCCTCACTGTGGTAGACCGCTCTCCAAGTACACACATTTTCTTTGCTTGGCCACCCCTACACTACGGTCTCCATCGCGCAGGCCTTCTTCGATGGCACAGTGTGGCTTTATGGGCTGCCATAGTGCTGTGCTCCATTGCCAGCGACCGTGATTCTGCCTTCACCAGCACAATCTGGACAGAGTTGTTCAACCTCATGGGTGTCTAGTTTCGAGTCAGCACCGCTTTTCACCCCCAAACTGATGGCCAACCAGAGGTTACCAATCGCACATTGGGCGTGTACCTGCGTTGCCTTGCTGGTGAGCATCCTCAGAGTTGGCTTCAATGGCTTCATAGGGCAGAATATTGCTACCAGTCTACTACACATCATTCCAAACAGCGCCGAAAAATACCCAGTAAATGTGATTTATGGTCGAGACCCACACCCACCTAAATCGATCTCTTAGGCTAGTCTCAATGCATAGTTTCATGGCACAGTTACCAAGAGTGCAAACTAGGTAACCGAGCCGGATGAGTTTCATGGGGATGAAACTCCTCTCTCATCTAATGAAACTCCTTCATTTAATGACTCTACCAAGTCAGCAACTTTGCTGATGTGGCACCGTATTTAATGTGTATGACACTTCCATAAAACATGCACTGAGACTAGCCTTATGAGCCAGAACTTACCTAAGTGCCAGCCAAGCAGCTTGGAGATTGTGACATGTTTTTGGATGAAACCGTGACTGTCTTGTCCATGCTCAAGAGCTGGTGAAGCACCAAGGTGATAAGGGCCACTGTGATATGGTGTTTACAGTGTGTGATTGAGTATGGCTCCTTTTGCATCAGCGCATAGTCACTAATTATTGATAATCAGCTGCTAAGTTGGCATCTAACATTTATGGCCCCTTTCATGTGGAGGAGCGTGTGGGGTCAAACTATCTAAGGCATATCGCCTCGCTTTGCAACCAAACGCTCTTATTCAAAATGTATTTAGTCTTTCTCACGAAACACACAGGAACAGGTGCAGCTTCCTCCCATCAAGCACGGTCGAGTACTGCCTGTACATGCCAAGGTTCTTCGTGCACATCGGAGTTTCAGTTAAGTGGTTTGGTTGAAGTCAAGCTGAGACTACATGGAAAAATTTGGAGGATGCAAGGTGCCGACACTTTGTTTGCTCAGCCTGATCTTTTTAATCTAGAATAACATTAGTGGTCGCGGCTAAATTTGTTTCTCCTCTTACATGTTATGTATTGCAAATAGTTTATGTATTCAAAGCATACCTCAAACAATTGGTTTATATTATCAGCTGTCTTGGCTGATGTCTCAATGAAAAACATATTGTTCTTCTCTGCATAGTCCTGTGCATCCTGCAACAAGTACACCATATTGTCAAAATCACATAGCCGCCCTTAACTATAACATCTATCAGTTGGCAATGAGTGTATACTCTTACCTGCGAGGATACACTTCGATTATCATGTAGGTCAGCCTTGTTCCCAACCAAAACCATTACAATACCAGGACTACCATGCTTCTGAAGCTCCTGCATAATGGGAAAGAAAAACAGGATGTATTTAAACCTGAAACAAAAAAAAGGGTACAAACCATAATACAATCTCAGATTGCTGGAACTTTGTTCTGTTATATATATAAAAAATAGAATTCCTGACCACTAAGATTGAATATAATCACTGAGTCAACTGCTATAGATAAATAAATATCCAAGGTGCATGACTGCTTCTAAGTTCTATAATGTTGCTCAGGTACAATCAGTTAAACACCATATTATAATATCCAAGTCATTTATTTGTAATCTGTAATGGTGTTTTAGGTACCTTATTACATCAGAGTTCCAATCAGATGCACAGGCAGATAATAGGGAATGGGGAGAAAACCAAGCATAAGAACTCAGAAGATTAGAGGGTTGCTTCTTGTTTACCTTTACCCAATACTGTGCTTTGCTAAAAGATTCCGGACTCGTTATATCGTAGACAACAATTGCAGCAGCAGCTCCTCTGTAGTAAAGTGGTGCCAAGGCAGCATACCTGAAATTGACCAGTTCTCAACTCTCATGACTTGTTGATTTGGGTAAAAACATGCATGATGGATCAAATCTTCATAGAATACTAAAAATCTACAGACTGCGTGCCGCAAGTATCCCAAACTAGGTATCTAAAATAAGTACTGGCATACAGCCCCAAATTACCTCTCTTGCCCAGCAGTATCCCAAATTTCAAACTTCACTATTGTTGAATCCTCCAATGCCAATGTTTGTGACAAAAAAGATGCACCAACAGTTACCTGTAACAATTTGCGAAGATAAGTTGGGGAATGGAAATGCTGCAAACAAAAGTAAAGTTTCATTCATGATCTGATCAAAACATTAAATCACCTTGGAAGTAGGATCAAACTGACCACGAACAAAACGAAGAACAATGCAACTTTTCCCAACACCTGAGTCTCCCAGCAATACCAACTATAACATGAAAAGGTTGAAAACATTAAACAAAGTCGTTAATAAGGTATTCAGGTTTTACTAGATAAATCACAGTGTCCTGATATGTTTGGTAAAAAACACTGATGAAATGAATTCATTAACTTCTGTACCAAAAGTGTTCAATTGTCCATATGTACACTACAGTTCTACATTTAAGCTAGAAACAAAGCATAGTAATAAAAAAACACACACAACCTTGAAATTTAATAGCCACTACGATAGTTGAAATTTTGATTCCTTAGAAATTGTTAAAACCAATACAACATATAACGCAATGTGTTCGGCATACACCTCACGTGAAGAACATACAAGACAGGTTGAATGCGGCACCTTGTGCAAAAGAATTCCGCCATGAAAAAAAAGATGAGTATGTCCATATATCATTTATGGTAGTTAAAATGATGCCCTAACATATTAAGTATGCTGAATTCTAGATCACAGTTATTGTTAATGAGCAGACATAAACAAATGACAAATTGCTGAGTATATTAGGTATTACAATATGTAGATTCACTGGGTAAGATCCCAGAAGCCCTTGGCAGGGATGAAATGTTAAGCAATTGAACGATCTACAGCATCATAGTATCCAAGCATTAAGGTTATACTAGACAGTTTCAGTACATATAGGACTCCTTTATGTGCTTTTGAGCAGTTAAATACTTTCCCTCCACAAGTGCTATCAATCCACTTGGCTAAATGTACAGCTGACACGCTGTACCGTAACTAATGCTAAACCAAGAGAAGCAACCGAACGAAGTGAAAATAAAATATGAGATCGACTACCATAATTACAAAAGGGTAAAGAGGATGGAGTTTGGCTAACCTTAGCACGCAAGTCCTTTGAATCAGTGACAGGAGAGCTATCGTTGCAGATAGTGTTCAGCCCTCCAGTACTTCTAGCTGAAAATGGTTACCATACTGCGTTATATACTTAGACATTAACAAATTTGACTTCTGCTCGAACTGTACGATCCCAAACCACATATCACATTTTTCTAGACCTTGTTGTCACATTAAATCCCCAAATTAACTAAAGAAACAACCAAGTCCACCACCACAGTAAACACTTAGCCAGGCTTTATGAACAAGGTCTTTCTTTTTGGCGGCGATGAGCAACAACCGCCACTTCCAATCAATCCAATCCAATTAATCTACAAAGCACAGCCCAAAACCCTAAAAACACAACACCAACTGAACTAAACTTTCAATCCTACTGGAACTAGTGCTGGAACCGCCACTACACATCAAACCCCCTATTGGAACCAGTGCTACACTTTCAATCTGTCCCCTCCGGACACTAATTGAAGACGAAACAAAACAATCCTATCACCAGAACCTCCGAATTTTTAAGATTTAGGAGGGAGGCCCGAACCTGGCACGGAGGAGGAGCAACCCATAGTTCACGCTGTCCGCCGGCTTGCGTCGACGGGGCTAGCGCACCGTGCCACGACCAGCGGGAAAGCGGGTGGGGATCGGGCTTTGCCCCTGCCTCCGGCTCCGGGTAGGTCCGCCGCAGATTTGTCCTTCTCGTCGGTGGTCTGGGCTCCGATGAATCGTGATGCACGCGCGACGTGTTGCTGCTGCTCGGGGTCGGGGAAAGCAAAGTGCAGGTCGTTTGGAAGTGGGGCACTCGGGCGTCATGGGTCGGCTTGTCAGTGAAAAAACGGAGAGAGGTGCAAAGTTTATCCACGATGTTTGGGCCGGGCTGTATTGCTAAGACTGGGCCTCGTGTATTCTGGCGTGACTAGGCCTTTTTGTGATGTGATGGGCAAGTTGTTTTCCTTTTCTCGAACTATTTTTTTTCCTTTTTCCAATTAAAAACCGTGTATGTCTATCATATGATAGGTAGGTCATCCTTAACGTACATAGGATTATTATCCGTGTAGATTCGTATACTTTTAACTTGAGTTGATGGGTAAATAATCTAACTAATCTAAGCGACAAATGCTATTTTTCTTAAGCAAAATTTTGTGAAGAGAAATATCATAAGTGAGGAATCCATAGATCCATAGGAAACACAAGATGTTCATTCTTCTGCCATTTCAGGGCCTGATTGATACAAGAGATAATTGTTAGTTAGATAAAAACTAACTAAAATTGTATCTAGTATCCAAACAAGAGAGCTTTTGTGTTGATTTTTTAGCCAAGCTAGCCGCCGTTAATTAGTTGTTAGTCGACTAGCTAGCGACTATAGCTAACTTTTAGCGCCAGCTAGTAGCTAGCCATGTGTACCAACACATGCCATTGCCATGAGTTGGAACCCAAAGCTGCAGAATCAAGCTAGATAAGTACGGCATCAATGTTTCCGAACTGCTAGGCATTCTTATGTTCTTACTTCTTTGCAACTTTCTATAGGAAGTCAGGTGGTGATAAAGTTAAGAAGAGCTTGCTATATGGTGGTCTTGCTTCATGAGGAAATTCTCCTGCACATTCTTTCATATTTGCTTTGTGTTTCTTTTTTCTGTTTGATCGAGTGAAGATGCAAAATGCACTACCAACTCTGCAGCAGGGCAGCACTCCTTTTTCTTTTCCCTTTGATCTTTGCTACTGCCTACTGCTGTGCGAAACTGCCTGCAAACTTGATGAAACTTCACTGATCTGGCGAAACTTTCACCTGGATGTACGCATTCGTCTCCATGCCTCCATTCATTGCTACCCTCGTGGTGGAACTCAACTGAACTGAACATGGCGGACGTGCAAGCAACTAACAGTGCATGTGCACAAAGCAACGGAGTCGATTACAAAGTTGACCTGCATCAGCTCCCCTACTCCGGCTGTAAAGGCAAAGTGGCTGCACTGTCCGTAGTGTGCTCGTGCAGGAATGTTTCTTCTCTTTCGCTTTCCTTCCAGTACCAGTGCAGCCAGCCTCGTCTGCCCGCTGCCCTGCATTCGGCATGCCTGATGCGTCTGAGGAAATAGAGGACAAGCAAAAGCAGTTCTGAATTTGGGAGCATGGATGTGACATGCCAAGAGCACAAAGGAGGTGGCGGTCCATGCAGCACAGAGCACACTTTCCCCTTTGCCTCTGCTAAAGCGGCTCCAAGTTTACTTTGTTGTTGCAAGAAAAGGAGTAGTAGGTTATTTTATAGGTAGACTTCCCAATCCTGAACTGTTGGGTTCTGAAATCCAGAACTAGAGTCCAAGTGATGATCATGCTTGGTGCTGTACTACTGTACCCCACTGTTATAGAGTCAGAAGATTATAGTAAGGTTAGGTTAAAGGTGTTACCGCTAAGAAGTCAAGTTGTTGATTTCTTACAAGATTTTGCTATTGTGCTAAGAATTGTATTGGTTGGTGCCCTCATCAGTCATCACTGAAGCGGATGGTTCTAGACAGCTATGGCTCTGAGTCTGAACATGCAAATATCAGTTTGTAGTCTTGCATCGATATTCTATAGTGGTTGTGCTCGGCTGAACCATTAGCCGGCTGGTGTTGGCCGATTGTACAGTGCCGGCAGAGAGGAATTCAGCCATCACCAGCCGGCACCCAACCAGCGGAACACAGCTAGTGTTTTTTTCTGAAACTGTTCGTGAAGACCTCGTACAAAACTTGGAGATCACTCCTGCTGAAATACAGTAGGATTCTGAGCTCGACAGCATTGGTTACTTCCATCAAAGTCAGAATTCAGAAATGTATATTAGTTCGACCTGATAACCACTGGCTACCACAGAACGGTCTGCTTCGTGTAATTGAGTTTAGGGTTTAAGGTTTAGGGTCTGCTTATTGAGTTGAAGGTATCGTACGAGTCGCCGGACGAGTCATGCATACATTTCAACTGCAAAAACCAAGGACAGGAAAGAAAATACAGCTGGTACGTCTATCTGGTAAAGCACCAAACTGGACTTTTTACCAAGCTATCTACTCGTAGTATATTGTGGTAGAGGAGACAATGATGTACGGAGTAAGGTGGTTGTTTCGCTTGCAAGTTAGCAGCTCCAATTTCCAGGTCACCTACCTAAAAGTTAGTAGTTGAAGTTACTAGAACCAAAAGGTACCATAGCATGAGATGTGAATGTGGCCAGCCTCTCAAGTCACCAGGCCTTGCGGGACACTGCTGTCCAGCCCTGCACTGCACCGGAATGGAAGGAGCTGTCCCAGAGTAGATAGAGGTAGCACACTTGGCAGAGCACGAGAGCAGCAACCGATATCATCATATGCAAATTGTCCAATGCCAGTGGCTGCATCCTGCTGCAGCCATCTTGGAGTCAGGGAAAATGGCTACTAGCAAGGCTGCAAGCGACATGTGTGTGAGGTGGCAAAGCAAAGGGTTAATCGGATTAAAGGACCCAAGCATGCACCATGCATGTGGTTTAAGGACCCACCCCAAAAGGCAGGAACAGTCTTGTTTGTTTGCTTCATGTCTTTTGATAGATAGATTCCCTTGTGATCCCATATTCTTTTTCTTTTTAACATAACAACAGGTACGTAAGTTTTTAAAAAAGGATGTCATACCATATAAAGAGAAAAAAGAGCAAAGCTGAGAGGCCAAAGATAAATAAGAGGAAAAATTCAGAATAAAGACAACAAAGGGCAAAAGGTCAGCACAAAGCTTTGGCTTTTCGTTTAGGCGGGAGTTTACATGGACCAAGTCCTGTTGCAATGTCCGTCCGTAGCATTTTTT
>CM041629.1:5712473-5738761 GCA_023333625.1 Bothriochloa decipiens
CCTTTTCTTCTTGCTGCAGTTTTACAATGCCCCAAAAGCTTAGATAAATAACTAAAAGAAAGGATACAAAAGAGAGTCTTAAGAAGTAGAAACTCCTATTTACTATAATAAGTAACTGTATATACAAAAGAGCCTGTGTGGTAGCAATATCATATGACAAGACAAACCACATGAATGGTAGTAGAAATATATTGTACATTGTCAACTGTTAGATTCAATTTATGCAGTATAGGGTTGTAGAACAATATACAAGTCATATGGCCAGTATAACAGCTTAACATGGATACATACTTCGAGCTTCGAATACACAATAAATTGCAATCAGTCCGCCATTTAAAAAGTTCATCTCAAGCAAGGCTGACATTATTAGGAAGCCAAACCTTACAAGACGTGAGCTAGTACATGCTTTGCAGTAAAATCATGGTTGCAGACATAAAAATGGCCACAGAAGACCCTTCGCCAAGCATGCCCGTCCAAATAACAACAGCTAACAGTTCATCGTGGCACACATATTACTACACAGAATGAACAAACATCCCACAGTATGTTTCCTGTATCTCCAGGAGACCAGGACAGCCTTTCTCATGGTCAATACACTGTGTATCCATGCCTATCTCCAACATAACCGCGCAGCAACCAATGTGTTGGAATAACGGACAAATACAGCTGCACAGACTAGCATTCGCGCTTCACGTGCACGGGACCTAATAATAATATATAACACCATCCGACACAAGTTTCCACAAACCAACCTCGTAGGAGCCTGCGACGACGGCGCGTCGTCGCCGTTGATGTCGAGATTATTCAAGCGGAGGAACGTGCTGTCACTGGCCGGTGTCGACGCCCCTACCGTCGCCGCGGGCGCAGCTCCGAGGGCGGGACCCTTGCCAGCGGCAGTACCGTCGGCGTCGGGGGCGTGCTGCTCGCTGCGGCTGGACGGCGGTGAGCCGGCGCTACCCCCACTAGTAGACGCGGAGTGCGCGGCGCCGCCGGAGACCGGCGGCGGCGTGGCGAGCGCCGTCCGGGCCCCTGCCTGCGGCGGCGGCGGGCGCTGGGTGGCCTGGGCGCCGCCGGCCCCGTCCGGGTTGTGCGCCGCGCCGGCGACCATGGCCTCGCGAATCGGGGCCGCGGAATCGGGGAGGGAGGGAGCGAGGCGGTTGCGCGGAGGTGGAGAAAACCCTAGGCAAAGGAGACAGCAAGCGGGGAGGGAGGAAGGAAGTTAGAGAAGAGGAGGGAGGAGGGGGCAAAATGGAGGGAGAGACGGAAATCGTCGAGAGAGCGGGCAGGCACGCGACCTCAAAATTTCTTTTCTGGATTTCTTTTATTTTGCCTTGCGCCGTTTGTTTCGCGTTCCTTGACCTTTTTAGAACCGCTGCATTTTTGGCGGTTGCGCATCTCGATCCTCACGAGGCGGCGGCGGTGGCGTGAGTCGGCGTCGCGCAACGCAACCGCTGCCCCCGCGCCGTGGCATTCGACGTGCAGGCCACGAACGGCCCGGTACCAACAGCAGATTGGCCCAGCCCACGTATAAACGCAAGGCCCACATGTAAACAAGATGGATTCCATTTCACTTTGACCAGATACCTAACCACTCGGGATTTTTGTATTTTTAATTTTTTTTAAAAAAAATTTACAATTTTAATTTTTTGTTTTGAAATATGACAGAACTAGTCGTCCACAGTTAAAAAACGCCCACTGTGTGGGCGTTATATGTGACGTTTTGCGGGCGGCCGCCTGGAGCCCAAAAAACGCCCACTGCGTGGGCGTTTTTTGGTGGCGAGGGTCCGTCTACAAAAGTGCGCGCTGTTTTACGGGCGGGCCTCGGAGCAGCCAAAAAACGCCCACTGTGTAGGCGTTTTTTACGCGTCAGGGGGCCGCCTGCAAAACAGGCGAGGCTGCACGGTACTGTCTTCTGGACGGGACTACCTATTCTTTACACCTATTAAATAGTATAACTGCTCCGTTCTTTACAAGAAAGTTACGCATCTCTATTGGTTAGCGCAGCGGGGCTGGTGATGAGATGGTGCAGGTTCGAGTCCCACTGTCGCCCTTTTTTGTTGGTTTTAGCGTATTTTGCGGTGGGCTGCATCAATGCACGGTGCGGCTGTTTCGCGGACGGCCCCCTGACGCGTAAAAAACGCCCACAAAGTGGGCGTTTTTTGGCTGCTCCGAGGCCCGCCCGCAAAACAGCGCGCACTTTTGCAGACGGCCCCTCGCCACCAAAAAACGCCCACGTAGTGGGCGTTTTTTGGGCCATAGGCGGCCGCCCGCAAAAGCCGGCACCGGCGGCGGCCGGCCCTGTGCCACGTCACGTATAACGCCCACATAGTGGGCGTTTTTTAACTGTGGACGACTAGTTCTGTCATATTTCGAAACAAAAAATTAAAATTGTAAAAAAAATTAAAAAAATAAAAAATAAAAAAATTCACCACTCGGTTGGCACGCTGCGATAGTACAAACTGGATTACTGGTGGACGCGCCATCTGGAAGCGTGTAGCCCACGCCAAGATTAGATCCGCGTTGTTTGGCCCAAGAGGAATCGAGCCGGGCAGGTTCGACCCAGTTGAGGCGAAGCCGGTCGGGAAAGCCGTCCTTCGATTCCGCGCTTAGCCAAGAGTCTGCGTCAGTTTCGTTCGTCATCGTCCGCATCACGCCAACGGCAGAAGCGCCATGTCCACGCGCACGAGCAACGGAGAAAATCCTAGGGCTAGTAGGAAAAGGCGGAAAGGGTAGTAGACGCGGTAAGAAACTACTACTCGTATTGTGTCTTAGCTTCGCGCGTCGATGAGATTCCCTTTTTTTCCCCTAAATCCGATCGAGTGGCGATAAGGTTGCCAAGTTTGTGACCCTGAAGTTTTGCTTTCCTTTTTTATTATAACGTTTATATTAGGTATTGTTTGCTTTCAATGAGACTAGAGGCTAATTTTTAGTCCTATTTTGTTTCATGCAACTAGGGGATTAGGGATTAACTTTAAGCCCCTTATAGTTTTTAAATTGCCAAATATTTATGGACTAAAACAGAAAATAGCAATCCCTAGTCTAGCAGTCTTTTTTTGAGAAGCTAATTAGAACCAGTGTCCTAGGTAATCTCTAGTCCCATAAACCAAACAAATTCTTAATTACAAAGGTCACATCGCAGAACATGGAACTGCCGAGAGTATAAATAGAAATAGAAACATAATACTAATATCAGGAAAACATTTAAAATTACTAGTACTAGTACTCGTAATTCAGTGCTTGAGCGTTCCTACATTCGGTTTCATTTTTTTCGTGGGAAGAGGAAATGCAAGGTGTCTTCGGTGCCAAGCAAAATACCCACTACCTAGAAGATTTTTGCACATGAAAAGAAATACGAGTACGTACTCCTACCACGCTGTAGGTGGTGGCCGAATGGCAGTACATGTGCAGTTCCTGTCCTACAAAATGGGCTACTCTCTCCGTCTTAGGCCTTGTTTAAATTGCTAAATTTTTTTACTCTCTTTCCATCATATCAATTTTTAGACTTATGTATAGAGCATTAAATATAGATAAAAAAAATAACTAATTACATAGTTTAGTTTAAAATCACGAGATAAATCTTTTAAGCCTAATTAGTCTACGATTGAATAATATTTATCAAATAAGACAAAAGAGTTACTATTTATGAGGTTAAATTTTTTTCGCAATCTAAACAAGGCCTTAGTTTAAGTTTACGTTTGCAATTTAAATTTTTTTTAAAATATTAGGTTCACATAGGCCTGATCGTGGCAGAGCAGTGCAGTCTTAAATCTTGGAGTGTGGCAGAGGTGATAAAAAAAAAGGGTAACAGTCATGCCATGGCTTCCGCACCACACGTTCCACTAGCTACAGAATAATTTCTCATTACTCCCTCTGTCCCTAAAAAATACATATTTTGACTTTTGCACTCTCTATTTGACCATTTATCTTATTTAAATTTTTAATATAAATAGTAAAATAAATAAATTATTATAAAAGTATCTTTAATGGTAAAATAAACTATAACAAGATAAATAATATTTTTAAACTTTTAAAATAAAACAAATGGTCAAATAGGAAGTGCCAAAGTCAAAATGTGTGTTTTTAGGGAGACTGAGTGTTGGGTTATGATTTTACATACATATATCGAACGAAAATAACATTCAGGTTGCAATTATATTTCATTCTGTCTCCAAAACATACATCTCAGGGGGTATTTATAGGCCCCTGGCTTCGCCATTCTAAAAGTCTTATAAGATTTGTCTTGGAGCTTTCTATACATTTCAGCTAGAAAGTAAGTTGGCGAAGTGATGAGATACACTTCGCCTTTGTTATTCTAATTTTTTGAGGCAACTTCGGACTTGGTCATGACTTCTTAGTTCGAGAGGGAATCTCACAGGCCTCCTATGCGAAGACGCCACGTTGGCTTCGCCAGTCACCGAAGGTCCAACGAAGCCGTCTTTCGCTTGATAACCTAAAACATGTAAAATTACATGTGCGAAGTTTGATAGCCACAGCGAAGTGTCCACGTCATCTTCGCTGGGCATTCAATGTACAGCGAAGTTACCTTCGCCAGTCGATGCAAAAATACATAAGCGAAGTCGAAGATTCGTACAACGAAGTACCTTCGCTGTCTTCACTGCGCATGTTGGCATCTCAAATGTTTGTAATAAAATTTTGTCTCCAAAGTTTGGAAAGGATGTTTGTGCGTTAAAGTTGATCCCCAACAGCAGCCCCTCACGGGCGAAGGCCTACTCCCAAGGTCTAAATCCCGCGAAGTTTATATAAAACTTTGCTTAACAAACGCCGTCCAAACTTTAGAGTTGTCCTGTTATAAATTTGAATCCTACGGCTAGTTTTGACCGGTTGACCGGGCTTTGCCTATAAATAGCGATGCCCCCTCCCCCCTGGAGCCGTCGTTTTCGAAGGAGGAGAAACTCTGCTAAAATTTTTTTGAGTTAGAAAGTTTGAGATAGTTTTTGTTGACTTCTGCTGCTTTTGTTCGTCCTTTTTTGAGCTCTGAGGTGAAGTGTTCCTGACAACTTCGGCAAGGTTTATTTTATTTTTAGGTTTTATGTTTTATGGACTCGCCTGGGTTATTCTGATTTTTTTGATTTATAGATGTCTTCGCGAGATTTGCAAGATCAAGTTCACTCTCAGGAGAGCTCAAAAGTTGATGATGATAGCTTGCCTGTGGAAACAGACGACGAGAATCTTGATGATGTTGATGCATCTGTCGAAGATTTGGTCAAGGATGACGAAGGTTTTACCTTGACTTTTAGTAAACTTTGTTTGAGAAGGTTCATCTTGATGAGATGGTTCGGTTGAAGATTGTTGAGCGTGATCAAGTGAGAATCCCTGATCCTGAGGAATGCAACCCGAAGCTCCATTCTGACGAATGCATTGTCTATCGAGAACTGTTTACTGCTGGTCATCGTTTCCCTTGTCAAGATTTTGTCGAATACGTGCTTAAGGCTTTCAACATCTAAATGCATCATTTGAACCAAACGTATAGTTAGGCTAGCACAGTTTGTTTGGGCTGTGAAATCTTTGGAGTGCAATGCTGATATTGCTGCATTTTGTGAACTTTTTGAGATGCATACCCAGTTTAAGGAATTTATGCTTGAGGGGCGGGTGATTACTAAGTACTTTACTTGTTCGAGTTTTAAAACGACTCGCAATGCTATTCAAGTTTCTCCGGCGACTAGGAACAAGTGGGGCACTGGAGATTGGTCAAGATATTGGTTTTATCATAAAGTGCCCATGGTTGAGGAACGGGACTCTGTTACAAAGAAGATGGTGAAAAGGTATCCGATGGCTGCCAGAATGGAAATTGAAGAGTTCAGGCTATCTCCATCTTTCCCTTCTTTCATGATCTCAAAGACTACTGTGAAAGCGTACAAGTGCACAGCTTCACTGCAATGTGCTAGAGATCTTGTGGAAGAATATGCTGCTGCTAAAATTTGGCCGTTGAAGAAAGGTTAGGCTTGTAACACCTCTGGTGTTATATTAACTAAAACATGCCATGTCATCATATGCATCGCAAAGCATTCATGTTTAAGTCAACCTTAATGTGCATCAACTAAAACAAGTTTATATTTCATAGGTTGATTGTGTTTTTGGAATGTTTTGTCACATGAAATAATGAAACCCTACTTTCGAATGTCATCGCAAACGCTTAGTTTATACTCTATGTACTTGAGGTGTAAACTGTGTTTACACTAGTGTCAAGCATAGTGTATAAGTCTAAGTCCAACACTAAAAATGATTTCCATATTTGAAGTTGAATTTGGATTCCAAAGCTTACTTCTAAGTCTGGCAATTCAAATTTAAATTCAAATTAGGAATACTATATAAGGTTTTTCAAAAGTCAACTTGGTCAACCAAGGGTGTCATTGGGTCAATGACCTAAAAATGTCCTTGGATGATGTTTGTGATCACTAATGACCAACCAATTAAGTTAGAAACCAAATCGAGTTTAAATTCTATTTTAAAAACCCTTTATTTCAAAACCTAGTTTTACCTCCTTTTCTCTAATTCAAAATCTATAAAGAATTTGTGGATACTCTAAAAATACAGTTTGTATATCTTGACAAGAGCTACAAAGTTGGTATATAAAGTTTTTCAAGTTTCCAAAAGAAATTTCAAATGAATTTAAAAATACAGTTTTCCAGCATTTGTCCCCTTTTGATTTGAAACCATAATTCAAAAATTATGCATAATTTTGGAAAACTTTGTATATAAAAAAGGTTTGGTTTGGAAATTTAAACATTTCATAGTTTTGAAGATTTTCAAGTTTTATTGAAAAATTAAAAGTAATTTCAAATGTTTATTTCTAGGGTTTTATCCCCTTTTGAATTTGAATTCAAATTTTAAAATCCAGACAGATTTTGCAGATGCCAGTTAAAGGAAAAGTGTAGCTATTGAAAATTTATGCAAATGATATTTTTGGAGATTTTCAAGTTCTTATATAAATTTTGGAGTAATTTGTATTTTAAAACAGATGGCATTTCTGTAATTATCTCGAACAGTATCGAAACCTATTGTCGGCCGCCATCGTCGGCTTCTCATCGCGCGCCGCCGACCACCGCCGCACCTTCTCGGCTGCCAGCGCGCTCCTATAAGCACGTTCACTGTCGTCGTGTTGCTCGCTCAAGTATCTCCCCCGTCCTATAAGTACCGGTCGGCCGCCGTCGTTTTTCTTCTTTCTTCTACCCGCCGCCGTCGCCGACGACCTCGCTCCGCCGTCCGAATTCACCGCCGATGCTTCACCTCTGTCCGATTGCTCTAGCCAATAGCTCCGCCACATCATCATGGTCATTTTGAGCCAGTTCGTGCTCGCGCTCCTCACCCGAGCTGCCCGTGCGCCGTCGTCTTCTCCACGGCCGGTCGCCGAGCCGCCGCGGGCGTTTTCGCCGCCGACCGCCGTACAGGGTGAATATATATTACCTTTAACCCCGCAATCGTGTTCTCTGTGTCATCTTGCACCTCATGCGCACCTTGGCTGGCTTAATGCTACACAGGGACGCCGGTGACACCGACCTTGCCATCGGAGCGCCGCCGCCGCCATCACTGCCGACGTCCGCAGCTCAACCCAGCCGCTCCGAGCCTCCATTAACGTGCGCATCAGCGCCGTGGTGAGCTCCTGCATCTATCTGTGCCATTAATTTCATCAATCCCGTGTCGTAGCCGCCGGTCACCGTAGCTCGCCGCCGGCACGGCCATGCCGCTCCGCCGCGCGCGTTGTCGCTTTGGCTAGGGATCAGGAAGCGATGTCATTTAGTAGCCAAACCAGTCTGTTTGAGTACCCTGCGCATGCCAGTGACCTTGGCGTCGCCGAAAACCGCTCCGGTGATCGACGCCGCCGCGCCCGAGCTCCGCCGCGCCGCCATGGCCGCCGGCGTGGGTGCCGCCGCCGCTCCCCCGCGCCGTTAGCTACCTCAATCGACGCGTCGTGTCGAGATGAGCCTGTAGGGACAAACCGTGTCGCCGGAGACCTCGCCGTCGGCGAGGAATCGACGGTCAACCGCCGGCGGGCCGTCGATCAGCGCGGGAGTACTGTGCCGATTTTTTTTCTATTTTCAGAAAATGATTTAAATATTATTTTCTTTGAAAAATCATAGTAATTCATAAATAGCTCCAAAAATTCTAAAAATTTTTGAGAGTGTTCTTTATGATGTCATCTACCTAGAAAAAAATATGAAATGCCAAATTTGAGTACTTTTTGCATAAGTTAAAATTAGCCCTTTTAATTGAAAAATAGACCTTCAATGATTTTTAATAAATAAAATAATTGGCTTTTAATTCTGCAATTTGTTTTGCCATCTAATTGGGCTAAGAGCTTTCTAAAATAAAATTTTGGGCTTAATTTGATAACTTTAATTTTATGCCTTTATTTTATGCTTTTAAATATTTAATTAACCCCTTTGGTTAAGTCTAATCATTATAGGATTTGTTTGACTTTGGGATTGATTGATGACCTTAGGTCATTAACCCTAATAACCTTTGGCACTTTAATTAATTATTTGCGCTTACCTTAATCATGTCATTAGGGCTTAATTAACGTTATTTTATGTGTTTAATTAATTTCTTAAATGGCGTAGTTAACCCTAATGAGTTTTATGTGGCAGAACCTCCTAAATCATATGGCCCACACGAATGATTATTGTCTAAACAGACTCCAAATAACCATGACTGTGTTCCATACGACTTAAAAAGTCTGTCGGGTAAATCCCGAATCATCCACGATTCTCCGAGCAGGATCAATCATTGTAGAGAGACATTGCAGTATTACAACAGTTTGATATAAATAAATTACCACGGAGTAAAACAGTGAAAGACTTACAATAACATAAGTTTACAAACTTCCGAGTTTCAAATATTTACAACCACAAGTTTGAATTATACAAACCATAATAGTAGTGGAGTAGCAGTAGATTACAATATTACACAAAAGCTCTACCCACGAGCTAAACAGCTTACTCGTCGTCGCTTTCCTCGACGACTGTCATACAGCAAGATGCAAAACACTCCTGCCCATGAGGCTCACCTGCAACAAGGGTTTAACAAACCCTGAGTACAACAGTACTCAACAAGACTGACCCGACGAAAAAGAAGGGTAGAGACTTAAGAGATGCAGGCTAGAGGGACAAGGTACGGTCTGTAGTAGATAAGAAATTTTGCAGAAAAGCTTTACAAAAGGGAAGGTTGCTTGGACTACTTCCAATTACCAACCAACTTCATTATTGAACCTTAATTTTTGTTCAAGTTGTTACTACGATGATGAACAACGATCGAGTATTCTTCTCCGAGAAGCAACGGCGATTCGAATCCATTTTCATACCCAGCTGGGACCTAGGTGACTGAGCATACCGGAGACTTTAACTCCAAAGCACCCCAGGTGCACCGATATACCGGGATAACAACCTCAGCCGTATATCACCACATGATACACGTGAGCTCTGCGGCCCAGCGTACCGAGATACGTGGGAATTTAAACCCCACAGTAAAACACACTATGACACAGATGGGATCTCTGGCCCCACGCTAGGTCACTCCATGGCATACACGGCTACAACCATCCGTATACCACTTCATGCATGTGGATTTCTAAATTCTCGATATCATCCAGTTCACCAACGGACGGGACCTAGGGCATCAACAGACGAGAACACTACAGAGGGACTCCATTCCCAGTAGATGGCTCCGTATCCCAAAATTTTATTTTAGAAAGCTCTTAGCCTAATTAGATGGCAAAACAAATTTCAGAATTAAAAGCCAATTATTTTAATTATTAAAAACCATTGAAGATCCATTTTTCAATTAAAAGGGCTAATTTTAACATATGCAAAAATACTCAAATTTGGCATTTCACATTTTTCCTAGGTAGATGACATCATAAGGAATACTCACAAAAATTTTCAGAATTTTTGGAGCTATACATGAATTACTATGAATTTTCAAAGAAAATAGCATTTAAATTATTTTCTGAAAATAGAAAAAGAAAATCGGCACAGTAACTCCGCGCTGACCGACGGCGGCGCGGCGGTTGACCGCCGATTCCTCGCCGTCGGCGAGGTCTCCGGTGATGGGGTTTCCTCCTACTTGCTCCTCTTGACACAGCGCATCGATTGAGGTGGCTAACGGGGCTGGGGAGCGGCGGCGGCACCCACACCGGCGGCGATGGCGGCGCGGCGGAGCTCGGGCACGGCGGCGTCGCTCACCGGAGCGGTTTTCGGCGACGGCAAGGTTACGGTTAGACGCAGGGCACTCAGGCAAGCTAGTTTGGCAACTTCATGCAATCGCTCCCAGTCTCTGGGCAGGACGGCAACGCGCGCGGCGGAGCGACAGCACTGCGCCGGCGGCGGGCTACGGCTACCGGTGGCCACGGCAAGGGATTGACCAAATTGATGACATAGATAGACGCAGGAGCTCACCACGGTGCTGATGCGCACGTTAATGAGGGTCCGGAGTGAGTGGGTTGAGCGGCGGTCGACGGCGGTGATGGCGGCGGCGGCGCTCCGATGGCACGACGGCGTCACGGCGGCCTCCGGAAATGCGCTGCTCAAACTAAGGTGCGCATCAGATGCAGGACGACACAGAGAACACGATTGCATGGTTAAAGGTAAAATATATTCACCTTTGGCGGCGGCAAACGGCGGCGATGGCGCGGCGGCTCGGCTGACCGGCCGCGGAGAAGAAGGTGGCGTGCGGGTAGCTCGGGCGATGAGAGCAAGCTTGAACTGGTTCAAACTGACCGTGAGGAAGTGGCGGAGTTTTGGGCGAGAGCAATTGGACAGAGGTGTAGCGTCGGCGGCGAATTTCGACGGCGAAATGAGGTCGTCGGCGACGGTGGCGGGAGGAAGAAAGAAGGAGGACGACGGCGTCCGATCGGTATTTATAGCATGGAGTTGATGAAGGAGCAGGTGACACGACGACGATGAAGTCTCTCGTGTCCGAGAGCGCTCGGTTGGCCGGGAAAGCGCGGCGGTGGACGGCGGCGCGCGATGAGAAGCCGGCCATGGCGTTCGCCGATAGGATTAGGTACTGTTCGGTTTATTTACAGAATTACCACTCGGTTTAAAATACAAATTACTTCAGAATTTGTATTAGAACTTGAAAATCTCCAAAAATATCATTTGCATACCTTTTCAAGAGCTACACTTTTACTTTAACTAGCATCCTCAAATTCTGTCTCGATTTTAAAATTTGAATTCAAATTTGAAAAGGGGATAAAACCCTAGAAATAAGCATTTAAAATTACTTTTGATTTTTCAATAAAACTTGAAAATATTCAAAACTATGAAATGTTAAGTTTGTCAAACCAAACATTTTTCATATACAAGGTTTTCTCAAATTATGCATAATTTTTGAATTATGGTTTTAAAATCAAAAGGGAATAATTGCTAGAAACTGTATTTTCAAATTAATTTGAAATTCCTTTTGGAAACTTGAAAAACTTTATATACCAACTTTGTAGCTCTTGTCAAGATCTACAAACTGTCTTTTTAGAGTATCTCCAAATTCCTTATAGATTTTGAATTAGAATAAAGGGGTAAATCTAGGTTTGAAAATAAAGGGTTTTTGAAAAAAAATTTAAACTCAATTTGGTTTCTAACTTAATTGGTTGGTTATTAGTGAGCACAAACATCATCCAAGGACATTTTTAGGTCATTGACCCAATGACACCCTTGGTTGACCAAGTTGACTTTTGAAAAACCTTTTATAGCATTTCTATTTTGAGTTTAAACTTGAATAGCCAAACTTAGAAATAAGCTTGGAAATCCAAATTTAATTTCAAATATGGAAATCATTTTTAGGGTTGGACTTAGACTTATACACTATGCTTGATACTAGTGTAAACACAGTTTATATCTCAAGTACATAGAGTATAAACTAAGCATTTGCGATGACATTCAAAAATAGGGTTTTATTATTTCATGTGACCAAACATTACAAAAACTCAATCAACCTATGAAATATAAATTTATTTTAGTTAATGCACATTAAGGTTGACTTAAACATGGATGCTTTGCAGTGCATATGATGATATGGCATGTTTTAGTTAATTTAACACCAGAGGTGTTACATTTTATAAACGAAGTTTTGTTGGCTTGCAACTTTATCGTGAAGAAAAGTTGTACTCGATCCCTTAATCTGATCATGCATCCATCGAGCATCATATTTACTATTCCATCATGTTGAAGCATATTAAATATCAAATAGTTTCTGTTAACAGAGAGTTAACGTTGTTGCCCAGATCTGAAGGAAGAGCAGATTCAAGAATCGGGAGTTGATCCAGAGTTCGAACCCGTCTACCCCAAATATCAAGGCAAGCCCCGGATGCAGTCAAACCCTATTCTATTTATAAAAGTTTTATCGCTTCAGCTATGATATGTTGCATTAGGTAATAGGAGTTGAGTGAAAACCCACCCAATTGCATTACCTGTCTTATTTCCTTATACCTTGTTACCTGCTTGGAAGATAAGTAGTAATGCTTAGCCCTGCTTATTTATTTAAATGTTCAAAGTTAAAAGAATGAAAAAGATGAGATTGGTTTTCTTGTTGAAATCTTGATATTAGTAATAAATCGAGTCCGGACGGCGAACTTGCATTGGGAATGGAGTCCCTCTGTAGTGTTTCCGTCTGTTGATGCCCTAGGTCCCGTATCGATGGTGATCTGTTGATATCGAGAAATTAGAAAATCCACATGCATGAAGTGATATACGGATGGTTGGAGCCGTGTATATCATGGAGTGACCTAGCGTGGGGCCAGAGATCCCATCTGTGTCATAGTGTATTTTACTGTGGGGTTTAAGTTCCCATGTATCTCGGTACGCTGGGCCGCAGAGCTCACGGGTGCCATGTGGTGATATACGGCTGCGGTTGTTATCCCGGTATATCAGTTCATCTGGGGTGCATCGGAGTTAAAGTCTCCGGTATTCCAGTGACCTAGGTCCCAGCTGGGTATGAAAATGGATTCGAATCGCCGTTGCTTCTCGGAGAAGAAGACTCGATCGTTGTTCATCATCGTAGTAACAACTTGAACAAAGATTAAGGTTTAATAATGAAGTTGGTTGATAATTGGAGCTAGTCTAAGCAAACTTTTCTTTCTGTTAAGCTTTTCCGCAAAATTTCTTATCTCTTACAAGCCTTACCTTGTCCCTCTAGCCTGCATTTCTTGAGTCTCCACCCCTCTTTTTAGTCGGGTCAGTCTTGTTGAGTACTTTTGTACTCAGAGTTTGTTGAACCCTTGTTGCAGGTGAGCCTCATGGGCAGGAGTGCTTTGCATCCTGCTGCATGACAGTCGTCAAGGAAAGCGATGACGAGTAAAGTGTTCAGCTCGTGGGCAGAGCTTTTTGTTGGTACTGTAATAAGGTTATCTACTGCTGCTCCACTACTATTATGGTTTGTATAATCTAAACTTATTGTTGTAAATATTTGAAACTCAAAGGTTTGTAAACTTATGTTATTGTAAGACTTCCGCTGTTTTACTCCGTAGTATATTATTTATATCAAACTGTTGTAAAACTGCAATGTCTCTCTACAACGATTGATCCTGCTCGGAGAATCGTGGATAATTCAGGATTTATCCGACAGACTTTTTAAGTCGTATGGAACACAGTCATGGTTATTTGGAGTCTGTTTAGACAATAATCATGCGTGTGGGACATATGATTTAGGAGGTTCTGCCACAGGGCTTTTCAACGGTTTCATACTAAGAAGGTCCGGGGAATAAACTACAAGTTTCCAGATAATGATTTTCATCGCCCGAGGACATTTTCTTCTGATGAAGAGTTTGTAAGATCTGTGTAAAGCCGGGCTGAGGATTTTCTTGGCAAGTATGTGCTGAGCGAAAGAAATAATATCGACAAAATTCTTAGGAGTGATTACAAACGCTTGAACAGGGTTTTTCAAGTTGCTCATGTTGAATATGGAGATAGGCCTCCTCCTGCCTATGCTCGTGAAAAGAGGTAGACTGCTTAGTCCAAGGGGAAGAAATGCAAGACTGGTGTTTCTAGCAAAGTTATTGCTAAGAAATTGAAGAAAAATCAAAGTCCTTCTGTCCTGTTAGACGCTGAGGAGATTGACGTTGTTCTTGAACGAAGCTTAGATATGGAAGGGAACTTAGTTTCTAATTTGGGTGGTGACGTTGGTATTTCTGAGTCTCAACATTTAGAAGAGGAGGTGAGAAAAATTTGTGTGACTTTCTCTTCTAGTTGTTTGATTCCATTATTACTTACTCCGCTTGACGAAAACTTGTAGAATTTGCAAGGTCGTGATTCTTCCACTGGTGGAGTTGGCGAAGTTGGTGCGGGAGTTCGCTTGGTCTCTGGGGAGGGAACTCAAGTTAAGGATCTTCAGAGAGTTGCTGGATCGACTTCGCCAAAGCCTGGTGCTGAGGCCCCTGCTGCTAGGTCTCTCGCAGGAAATGTTGGCGCTGGGGTAACTACTTCGGTTGAAGATCCAGCTGCAGTTGAGGCTGGCGGAGCTGATGTTGAAAATGTGCCAAGGAGAATTGAGGGCTCCAAAGTTTATACTCTTGACTTTGAGGACAGTGATGAGGAAGTTTTTGATGAGAAGATTAATGATGAACGGTTGATGCGCTTGTCGAGCTCCACTATCCACGTTGAAAGTGGAAAAAGTGTTGAGTGCAGTTTAGGTGAGCGTGTTTCTACTAGTAAGTAATAGACTTCGCGTTTCTTTTTGATTTAAGTTGTCTTGTTTTGTTGATTTTTGATTTTTCTTGCAGAAACTATCTTTCCTCATGCACTGTCTTCTCCTCAGAAGAAAGTTGACTTAAGAAAATTTGTCGGTCAAGATCCTACTACTCCCGTTATTCCTGCTGATGGTAAAAAGGAAGTTTCTGATGCTCTTAAGCGTGGGTTGGCATTTTATCAAGAGAGGAGTTTGGGTCTTGACAGTTTCAAGTTCATTGGGATTGGGGCTGAGAAACTTTGGATGATGCCTCGTACTTCTAAGGTTCAATTATCCAAGTGCTTAGATGAGGCTTTCACTGTTCCTGACGCGGAGCTTGAGATATCAAAGAAACCTTTGCTCGAAGTTGCTGATGCAGGTTTGTCTATGATGTATAAGGGTTCTTTCTTGATGAGAGGGTTGCAGATGGGTTTGGAGGAGAAGGAAAAAGATTTTGCTCTTCGCGAACGTGACTATCTAGTTGAGATTGAGAACCTGAAGAAGCAACTTGCCGACAAATAAAAGGAAAGAGCTGATGCTGTTGATGCTCATAATGTTTTAGAGGGAAAATTTATCAGTGCTCTTGCTCGGGTTGAAGAGAAAGAGGAAGAGATAAAGAAGATTGTCGTGGAGAAGGAGGGAGAGATGAAGAAGATTTTCACAGAGGATGAAAAGTTGAAAGAAAGTATGCGACGTATTGAGAAAAAGTTGGCAGAGCAGGATAAATCTTTCTTTGACAACTACAATCGTATCTGGGAGCTTTGTTTTGAAAGTTATGATAAGTTTGGAGCCAGGCCTGGTGACAAATGTTGGGATCTAGGTGATCGTGATAGTTTCTTCAGTTGGCTTTGCCGACAGTACGAAGATCTGTCTCGTGTTATGGAAACCACAGTTGACATTGGGATTTACTATTCTACTCGTGCATTGTTTCACTTGATAAAATAGAGCCAAGATCCTTTGTTTGCACAGCTTTGTGATGATAATTACAAGTTTCTCCCAGTGGAAAACTTGACTAATGTTTCAAAGGCTACTCAAGTACTGTGTAATAAATATCTTGAGCAATATTGGAGGTCTGGTGGCCGAACTCATTGTTTTGATAAAGCTAAGGAGAAGTTGCAGAAGGTGTGTTTTGTGTCTTTCTTATTTGGTGCTATTGCTATTGTTCTTATTTGACTCTTCTTTTTTTAGCAAATTGCAAAAGAGGTGGAAGCTGTTCGGAGGGAGGCCGAAGAGATTGCAAAGAAGGAAGCCAGGACCAAAGGTCAAGATGATGCTAGAACGAGCAAAGTTAGTGGTGGTCATCCTTAGGTTCTAGCTTTTCTTTCTTTTGTGAGACGAGGGAATTTCAAGATACCATGTGTTTTAAGTTGTTGGCTTTGTAATATATACTTAGAAGCTGTTTGACTATTTGCCCATCCTGCGCAGGTTCCTCACGCTGAGCCTGTGCATGATGTCGAAGACGTTGCTCCACTGTTAATGTGTAAAGATAACTTCGTTTTCGAGCCTAGCGAGTTTTATAATTTTCGTACGAAATGTGATGGTTGTGATGTCGGAGGATTTCTTGCCTCTAAGTTTTTGCTCTTGCTGTTTTGAACTTGGGACTTTTTCTTTGAGGTTTTGTCTTATAAATCTTTTACAGATGTGAGCGAATGGTTCTGTGATATCAGGCGTTCTAACTATCGAGTTTTTTATTTCACGGATTTTGCTCAGGTAAAGTCTGTTATGTAAAGTTTGTTTTTTTATCTGCGTTTGAACTTTTGTTTTCTATCCTCTTTTTCTTGTAGTCATCTGGTTCAACTACTTCGCCGGCGAATATTTGTGAAGACTTTTTACACCGCGAAGCGGACGAAATTATTAATGAAGTTGTGAGCGACATACTTGATGATGCCGCCGAAGTTGTTAGTTCTCAAGATAAATAATTTTATAAACACATTTTTGTAATTAGAAAGATTGTATTGCAAGGCATCTTGTGTTGCGAAGTTTGTGAGTTTTCCTTCGCTTGTATGACTAGGTACAAAATAAGTACTTTGAGTTAAATTGTGTATGTACTTTGTTGAGAAACATATAATTAAGAACTTTACCTTAGTAAATTTTGAAATGTTGTTCCTTCTTTTTCGTCCGAAGTGGATGCGTGCACTTCACTTGGGAGCTTGAGTCGTTTTCCGAAGTTGAAAAAATTTACCTTACCAAATTTTGAAACGCCGTCCCTTCCTTTTCGAGCGAAGTGGACGCCTACGCTTTCTTAGAAGCTGAGAACATTTCACCTTAGTGAAACAAAGTCAAAAAATTTGCCTTAGCAAATTTTGAAACGCCGTCCCTTACTTTTCGAGCGAAGTGGACACGTACGCTTCCTTAGAAGCTGAGAACATTTCACCTTAGTGAAACAAAGTCAAAAAATTTGTCTTAGCAAATTTTAAAACGCCGTCCCTTCCTTTTCGAGCGAAGGGATGCGTACGCTTCCTTAGAAGCTGAGAACATTTCACCTTAGTGAAACAAAGTCAAAAAATTTGCCTTAGCAAATTTTGAAACGGCGTCCCTTCCTTTTCGAGCGAAGAGGACGTGTACGCTTCCTTAGAAGCTGAGAACATTTCACCTTAGTGAAACAAAGTCGAAAAATTTACCTTAGCAAGTTTTAAATTGGATAAGTTAGTATTTTTTAATTTAATGAAATATTGATGCTAACTTTGTTTTACAAAATTTGTGCCGATATTAGAGTATATGTTGAATATACTCTTCGGCGTTTGTGCTTTTAGCTGTGCGAAGTAGAAATATATCTTTGGAGAAACTACTTTCTCATTTATGTTTCATGAGGTTTACAAAGAGACTGCCTCGTTAAAAAACTGCTCACCCTGCGAAGGGTTTTCCCTTAGTGGAAAAAGAGTGCAGCTCATATATGCTTTCAGTAATGTAAACTTGCTTGTAAAGATCTACGTCTACTTTTGCTGAAAAGTGGACTAAACTTGCAGTCTTGCTTATGGATAATACTTGCGGAGTGTTTCTATGTTCCAGGTGTGACTGAGTTCCTCATCTTCAAGGTTTGCCAGATGATATGCACCTTCTTTGTTCGATCTTGTGACGATGAAAGGGCCTTCCCACTTTTGTTAAAATTTTCCCACTGTGTCTTCATCTCTTTTTCTTTTTAGGACGAGATCTCCTGGTGTCAATCCTCTTGGCTTGACTTTCTTGTTGTACCACTTCTGTGTTTTAAGTTAATACTTCTTGATATTCTTGAGTGCCTCATTTCTTTCCTCTTCGAGCAAATCTTTGCTTATTACTTGGTCTTCTTATGTGATCATTTGAACATTTATTCTTGGACCTTCGTATTTTATCTCTTCAGGGGTCATTGCTTCGTCTCCGTAAAGTAGCTTGAACGGAGAGAAATCTGTTGGCCTCGATTTTGAAGTGTTGTGAGACCATATTACTTTTGGTAATTCATCAACCCATTTTCCCTTTTTGAGGTTTGTTAGGCACTTTGAGATTCCAGTGCAAATTATCCCGTTTGCTCTTTCGACTGCTCCCTTAGACTGTGGGTGTTTAACTGATGCGAAGCAAAGTTTGATTTCCATTGAATGGCAGTATTCTCTGAAGTCTTCACTATCAAACTGGGTTCTATTGTCTACAGTGATGTGTCTTGAGACTCCGAATCTGCATATGATGTTCTGCTATAGGAATTTTTTCATTGTATGAGAGGACATGTTTGTGATTGGCTTCGCTTCAATCCACTTGGTGAAATATTCGACTGCAACTATTGCGTATTGGTAGTTGCCTTGAGCTGGAGGTAACTTTCCGACTATGTCGATTCCCCATCTTGCCAGTGGCCAAGTTGGTTCAATTGATTGAAGGTTTGTTCCTGGTGCTTTAACTTTGCTTGCTGCCATTTGGCAATTGTAACAAGTCTGAATGATTTCTTTGCTGTCACTATAGGAAGTTGGCCAGAAAAACCCTTGTCTAAAGGCTTTTCCAACTATTAATCTAGCCCCAGCGTGACATCCACAGGTTCCACCGTGTATTTCTTTCAATAGGTGTTTCCCATCTTCTTTTGAGATGCACTTTAGTAGTGGTTGGTAAACTCCTTCCTTGTAAAGTTCTTCGTTGTTGATTTTGTAGCTTCGGGTCTTTTGCTTCATTCTTACTTCATCAACTTCGCTTTCTGGCTCGTAGAATCCTTTGAGGAATGCGATAATTGGAGCCCTCCAATCTTCGCTTTCTATGATGTGTACTTATTTTGGTTGTTCAACTTTCGTTCTTGTCGAGGCTTTGGTGATAGTTTGGAAGAATACTTCTGGTGGTAACTCTATATTTTGGGCGGCGACTTTTGTAATTTCGTCTGCATCTGTATTATCATTTCTTGAAATGCTTTTCACTGTGAATCCAGCGAAGTGTTTTTCTTGATCTCTCAGCAGTTGGAGATACTTTGCTAACTCTGGATCTCTTGCTTTATAATTTTTCTCTATATGCCTAGCCACAACTTGAGAATCTCTCTTGATTATTAGTTTTTGAATTCCCATTGCTCTTGCTTTGCGGAGTCCTAATAATACTGCCTCATATTCCGCAATGTTGTTTGTGCATTGAAAGTCTAGTCTTGCTGCGTATTTGAGTTTGATTCCAGAAGGTGAGGTCATGATTGCTGCTGCTCCTGCGCCGGCGAAGGCCCAAGCACCATCGCAATAGATTATCCATTCGGGTTGCTCCATTCTTTCTTGGTTGTACTTTGAGGGTGTCCAATCTGCCGCGAAGTTAGCCAACACTTGAGATTTGATTGCTGTTCTTTTCTCAAATTTGATGAAGTATTGGGACAATTTTGCAGCCCATTTTCCCAATCTCCCTGAGAATTTGCAGCCTTGTAGCACTTCTTTGAGGGGTTGATTTGTTGGCACTCTTATTTTGTGAGCTTGAAAGTAGTGTCTCAACTTTCTGTATACCATAAGTACTGTGTATGCAATTTTCTCAATTTTTGAATAGAATATTTTTGATCCAGACAAAGCTTCAGATGCGAAGTACACTGGAACTTTTCTTGTTGAGTGCTTCTTTTCTTATTCTTGTATTAGTACTGCGCTGACTGTACTTTTATTTGCTGATACGTATAGTAGCAGATCTACCGTTGGGTCAGGTTTTGCCAAGGTTGTGGGGTTGGATAGATGTTTCTTTATTTCTTCGAAAGCTTCTATTGTGCTTGACCCCAATTGAACTTTTCTTTTTTTCCTTTTAGTGCTTGAAATATTGGGAGGCCTCGCTCAGCTGATTTGGATATAAATCTGTTCAGCGAAGCTAGACTTTCTGTCAACTTTTGGATGTCCTTGATATTTCTTGGCACTTGCATGTTTAGTATTGCCTTCACCTTCTCCAGATTCGGGTCAATTCCTTTTGCAGATACGATGGACCCTAAAATTTTGCCTGTTTGAACTCCAAAAGTGCATTTTTCTGGGTTCAACTTTAAATTTACTTTTCTGAGGTTTGAGAAAGTTTCTTGTAAATCTTCAACATGTTCTTCTCTTTTCTTGCTTTTGACTACCAAGTCATCCACATATGCAAGCAAGTTTCTTGGTATTTAATCTTTGAGGACTGTGAAAGTCATTCTGATGAAGGTTGGTCCTGCATTACGAAGCCCTTCGGCCATTCTTTGAAAATAGTAAGTTCCAAATGGTGTAATGAAACTTGTGTATTCTTCATCTTCTTTTTTCATCCAAATTTGGTGGTAGCCTGAATAGCAATCTAGAAAACTGAGCATTTCACTTCCTGCTGCCTGGTCTACTAGAGTGTCTATTCTTGGTAGAGGGAAATTGTCTTTTGGACATGCCTTGTTGAGATCTGTGAAGTCTATGCACATTCTCCACTTCTTGTTTTTCTTCTGTACCATGACTATGTTTGCAAGCCATGTTGTGAATTGAACTTCTCTTATGACTTTTGCATCTAACAATCTTTGGACTTCGGCTTTAGCAGCTTGTGTTCTGTCTTTCGATAACTTTCTGAGTTTTTGCTTTTTTGGCTTGAAGTTTGGGTCGATGTTTAGCTTGTGTTCTATGACATCCCTGCTTACTCCTCCTAAATCTTGTGCAGGCCAGGCGAAGATATCCTTGTTACTTCGTAGGACTTGTACTATTCTTTCTTCCTCTTCTTTTGATAGGTTTTTGCCGACAATAACTTGTCTTTCTGGCACCATTGGGTCGATTGGTACTTTCTTTGTGTCTTCGCAAGGCTTCGCTTTTTCTTGTATCTTCGCGTTTTCAGTTTTGAACTCGTCATCTTCTTCTTCTTCTTGTATCACATGGATATTTTTGAAAGCTGGGCTTGCATCTCTTTCTATGTTCCTTGCCTCTGTTTGATCACTGAAGACGGTTATGATGCCATTGACTGCTGGCATTTTCATGCATAAGTATGGGTAGCTTACTATGGCTTCGAAAGCATTTAAACTTCCCCTTCCAAAGATTGCGTTGTACTAGCTGTGCATTTCGACAACATCGAATGCTGTATGTTCTGTTCTTGCATTATCACTGTTCTGAATGACACTGGCAAGACAATTCTGCCAATAGAGTTTATTTTTTTTCGCCGAAGCCTACTAATGGGTGCTCGGCTCTTTCCAAAGTTTTTCTGTTGATTTGCATTGCGTCTAAAGTTCTTGTGAATATGATATCTGTTGAGCTACCACCATCTATCAGAATTTTTGTTACTGACCAACCTTCGATGTTTGCTTCTATGACCATTGCGTCCATGTGAGGGTAATCTTTGAGTTTGAGATCTTGTTCAGAAAATGTGATTGGCATGTGGGACCATCTTGTTTTCTTGAATGGACCTTGAGCTGCTATGGAGTTTACTCTTCTAAAATAATTTTTTCTTTCATTTCTTGTATCGAGCTCCAAGCTGTTTCCTCCGAGGATTGTCATAATTCTGCCTTTGCTTGGGATGACTGTGTTCACATTGCTTGTTGATACTTTGGATATGTTGTTGTATTGAATTTGGTGGTTGCTGCTAGCTATTGAACTTTCAGGGTGGAGACTTTGCTGCTGATTTGAGCCCCATTGATTTTACGGGCACATTGCTAATGATTGACAATTATAGATTGGGGGAGGTGGTGGCAACATGTGTTGGGGGTAAGTTATTGGCGTATAACTTGTTCTTTGAGGAGCTAGATGGTTGACAATTTTCAGCTGCGAAGTTGCTCTATTCTCTTCTTGCACTTCTTCAATGCTTTTCTTTATTTTTGGACACATCTTTGATGTGTGACCAACCCCTTTGCCATGTATAATGCAGTACAATTCTTCGGGCCTCAAAATTTACCTTTCAAAGTTTCTGCTTTGGTTGTTATAGCTTGGTCGTTGTTGGAAATTTTTCTTGAAATTTCTGCTATTTTAAAAATTTCTTTGATTACTCGAGCTTGGGCCTTGGCTGTTGACTTCGCTTGTGTTGTTGATATAGTTTATTCTCTAAAATGATCTTCGTTCTGTGTTGTCACTCTTGAGTGTTAGAACTTGTTGCTTGCTCTTGACATGTTTCTTTCTTCATTTTCTTCTTCTATTCTTTTTCTGTAATCTTCGACGGATTCACAGTATTTTCTCATTTCTTCGTATAATTTTTTAACTCTGGTTGGTCTTTCTCTTTTGAAGTGCGGGGAGAGTTGGCTTGCTCGCAGTCCTTTGATTGCTGCTATGATGATAACTTCGTCTGGTATGTTTGGTATTTGAGCTTTTGCTTGTATAAATCTTTTGTAATACTGGCTCAGCGGTTCTTTTGGTTGCTGCTTGATGTTGAAAAGATCATCGCTTGTGAGCTCAACTCTTTGTAAGCCTTGGAAATCTAAGAGCAGGGTTGTGCGAAGTTGATCCCAAGAGTTGATTGACCTTGGTTTTAGCGAAGAGTACCACTGCTGCGCTGGTCCTCTTACTGCCATGATGAGTGACTTCGCTAAGGTGTTTGCATCTCCCCCACTTGATGCAACTGCTGCTTCAAAACTCATGAGAAATTGTCTTGGGTCGGACATGCCATTGTAAGTTGGAATGATGTTGAATTTGAAACCTGCTGGCCACTTCGCTAGCTGAATGTCGATTGATAGGGGCGACTCTGTGTCAATTATTGCTATTTGGCTTTGGTTTTCTTTGTTGTTGGTGTTTTTGTTTACTAAGTTTGGTTCTTGAATCATGACTTCGCTCTCGTTTTCTAATTCATCATTGAGCTTTCTTAATTCAGCTTATGCTTCTGCAATTCTTTGTTTTAAAGAGTTTTCTCTTGTCTTTTTTTTGCTTCTTCCAGCTGTTTTTTTTTTACGATGAGTTGATCTTCGAGTTCTTTGAGTCTTCTTTCTTCGTTCTGAGTTTCTTCTTCTTGTTGAACACGTCTGTTTTCTGTTTCTGTCTCGTCTTCCAAAAGTGGGTCTCGGTTTTGGTTTGAATTGTCTCCAGCCGAAGTTTCTTTTTTGCTAGGTCTTGCCATTTTGCGTTCGCGTGATGGTCGTAGATGTCTTCGATCACATAAACAGACGACGCCAGATGTTGGGTTATGATTTCACATACATATATCGAACGAAAACAACATTCAGGTTGCAATTATATTTCATTCTGTCCCCAAAACATACATCTCAGGGGGTATTTATAGGCCCCCTGGCTTCGCCATTCTAAGAGTCTTACAAGATTTTTCATGGAGCTTCCTATACATTTCAGCTAGAAAACAAGTTGGCGAAGTGATAAGATACACTTCGCCTTTGTTATTCTAATTTTTTAAGGCAACTTCGGACTTGGTCGTGACTTCTTAGTTCGAGAGGGAATCTCACAGGCCAGTCACCGAAGGTCCAGCGAAGCCGTCTTTCGCTTGATAACCTGAAACATGTAAAATCACATGTACGAAGTTTGATAGCCACAACGAAGTGTCCACGTCATCTTCGCTGGGCATTCAATGTAACCTTCGCCAGTCGATGCAAAAATACATAAGCGATGTCGAAGATTCGTACAACGAAGTACCTTCGCTGTCTTCGCTGCGCATGTTGGCATCTCAAATGTTTGTAATAAAATTTTGTCTCCAAAGTTTCGAAAGGATGTTTGTGCGTTAAAGTTGATCCCCAACACTGAGGGAGTAGAAAAAATGAAAAATAGACGCCAGCCGTATCCCTCTATCTGAATACTCCCTCCGTCTCAAAAGAAACGCACATTTTAACTTTTGCACTCCATATTTGACCATTCGTCTTATTTAGATATTTTATGCAAATAATAAAATAAATAAATTATTATAAAAGTATCTTTAATGGTAAAATAAGCCATAACAAGATAAATAATATTTATTTAAACTTTTTAAATAAGACGAATGGTCAAACAGTCAGTGCAAAAGTTAAAATATGTGTTTTTTTGAGACGGAGGAGTAGTTCTTGTGTTTTCTGCAAACAGGCTTAGTCGCCGTCTTGCCTGCTCATCTTTTACAAGGGTATTTTTGTAATTTTATCTGTGCCTTGGTTTGGGTGTCCATTCCTAGATATTGAGATATTATGAGATGGAGAGAGTAGACACCACTAATAAGTAGTACTACCACTAATAAAGAGGCACGTATCTTGATTTGCCTCTACTTGCATCGACAGAGGTAGTACTCCTGTGAAAATGGAAATGCACCGGAAAGCGAGCATGACACTCCACCGTCGTCCCTGTAGCATTTGCCACCGTTGGGACGCGTGTCACTCCATCAGACACTGCAGAAGTGGTGCTGTGCCGGCGCCGGCGCCGTGGTAGTAGTAGTACTAGCACTCTAGCAGCCTGCAGTCGAGAAGGTACCAGAAGACTACTAGTACAAGTAGTAGCAGTTGTCCAGAACACCAAGAAAATCTGCGTGGTGACGCCACAGCTGACCGTAACGGGCACTCATCCATCACAATCCACAGGCAAGTCCACCTCCACCAGCCGCCACCAGAACACCAGCAGCAGCCTGGCAGGCCGAAACTTACCGCCTTCTCCAAGACTGCAACCCCGCGGCTGGCAGACGGCGGGGCGTCACTTTGTCCGACGCGGATCCCGATCAGCACCGGCTGACCCCGCGGCCCCACCTCCGTCCCTTCCTTTCCTTTCTTCCCCTCCGCTCCGCCTCCCCACGCGCGTGGCGCCCCCGCCCCGCGCCTCCTATTTATCGCCGCCCGCGCTCGTCTTCTGGTTCCTCTCCTCTTCGTTAGGCCAAGAGCCACGCACAGCAACGTTGAGAGAGAAGTAGCTCCCATCCAATTCCAATTCACTAGAATCGACAAACGATCCGGAGTCCAGTCCAGCAGTCTCGGTCCATGGGTGCGGGTAAAGGAGGAGGCGGCGGCGGCGGCGACGGCGAGGCGGCCGCGGCGGTGCCCGAGGCCGCGCAGCCCGTCGTGCTGAAGATGGACCTGCATTGCGCCGGCTGCGCGGGCAAGGTCAAGAAAGCCATCAAGCGCGTTCCTGGTACGTGCTGCTCTCGCATCCGCGACCTTCGTTCGTTCCGCGCGTGGCTCTGTGATTCTGTTCGTTCTTGGTCTCATTCGCCGGTTCTTGTCGCGCGCAGGTGTCGTGTCGACCGTGACGGACGTCGCCGCGAACAGGGTCGTCGTGGCGGGGACGGCCGACGCGGCAGCGCTCAAGGCGCGGCTCCAGGCCAAGACCGGCAAGCCCGTGGAGGTCGTCTCTGCCGGTGGCGCCCCCAAGAAGCCTGCTGCCGCCGAGGAGCCCAAGAAGGACACCAGCGCCAAGGGCGCGAGTCCCAAGGAGGAGGAGAAAGAGAAGGAGAAGGAGAAGGAGAAGCAACAGCCGGAGGAGGAGAAGAAACCCAAGCAGGTCGGTACGCGGCAGGAAATGCCGCCCACGCAACCCAACTACTCCTCTGACCTACATCAGCAACTAAACAACGCTTCCTCTGTTTTTGGTTCTCATCCGCAGGAGACGACGGTGCTGCTCAAGATCCGCCTCCACTGCGACGGCTGCGCCGACCGCATCAGGCGACGCATCTACAAGATCAAAGGTGAGCAGAGAAAATTCCGTTGGTTCGTTGTGTGTCCCTCTCACATCTGCAAGATCATAGTTTCGCTGCACTGCACGGCTCGAGAACTGACGCTTTTCGGTTTTGGTCGGTGCAGGCGTGAAGGATGTGGTGCTGGACGGCAAAGACGAGGTGAAGGTCACGGGCACAATGGACATCCCCAACATGCTCTCCTACCTCAAGGAGAAGCTCAACCGCGACGTGGAGGCCGTGGCGCCGCCCGCCAAGAAAGACGGCGGCGGCGAGGGCAAGGACGACAAGAAAGACAGCGGCGGCAGCGACAAGAACAAGGGCGCAGCCGAGGCCGGTGCGGGCGGCGACGACAAGAAAGACAAGGGCAAAGGGATCGACGTGTCGGCGGGCCCGTCGACGGCGGCCGCGGCGGCGTTCATGGCTGCGCCGTCGGGGGCGAGCACGTACCACGTGGCGCCGCCGTACGGGTACGTGGCGTACCAGCAGGCCTCCCCGCCGCCACCCGCCAGCTACTACCCCTACCCGTCGTACTACGGCAATGGCGACGGCATGGGCCACGCCGCCAACCCCGCCTACTACCACCAACCGCAGCAGCAGCAGCCCGACGGCATCCAGCAGCCGCAGGTGGCGTACCCGCCGTACCCTCCGTACCGCTTCGACATGGCGCCGCCGCCGCA
>CM041629.1:5758761-5789094 GCA_023333625.1 Bothriochloa decipiens
TTTTTTATGCTTTTGCTCTTTTGTACAACTAGTATTTATATTTCACATACCCCATTTGTGATTTTCATATCTGTGGGCTGTTTTTTTCTGGCATGTCAAGTATGTAGGTCTACAAAACCTGATTCAACGAAATGAGCAATCATATGGTTCAGGAAACACACCTTCTGGTGGAGTGGCTTTGCCATTTATCTTAGTCCAGGTGAATACGTCCACATTATGTTCTGTTCCATTTTGTACATACTGGACCAAATAAAAGTGAACTCTACTTCTGCACATGGTTTAGAGCTATAAGCTGGATATTCATTCTTTTTCTTGCAGACCCGACCTCATGCTACCGTGGAAGTTGAAATATCAGAAGATATGCAGCTGGTGCATTTTGACTTCAATAGGTGAGACTGGGAATGATACTTTCTTTATCAAATGTGGCTATTACTTTGATGATCTTTAGTTTGAAAGTTTTTTGGTGGGAATGTCTCATGTTCATATCTCATTTATATGCTTGTCAAGGGGGTCTGCAAATTGTGCAATGGGGCAGCCATCATGTTCATTATTGTTCAACGTCAAAATTATTTGCTTTATCTGTTAACTGTCTTCGAATAATTTTTGTCGCATGCAGAATAGCCTCTAATTTTAACTAGAAGATTCTGGTAAACTAATTTTTATGTTTGGCTTTGGCAATGATGCAAATAGTATCAATGCAAATACCATTTGCTTCTCAGTGTAGAATTGTTGCAACTTGCCCTTGTGTGTCTGCTTTGTATGAGAATGGTGTGCAACATTGCAACAATAGCCTAAACTGGACAAAGAAGCACCCACCAGGATTCTGAATTCCATATAGAAATGATAAACTATGAACATTGTTTCAGTGATACCTCTGTGAGTGAAATGTCTAAATAGAATTGTGCATGTGCTTTTGAGATCGACTTGGGTTTTTGCTGTATTCTTGTCTAATTTGTATTTGGATTCTGAAATTGCAGCACCCCATTTGAGCTGCATGATGACTCATATGTCCTAAAAGAAATGCAGTTCTGTGGAAGAGAACAACATGGTGGTACTCAAGAGTCGACCTCAAATGGAGGTGAGAGCTCAAGCATGTCAAATATTTATTGGCAACAAGTACAGCATCTGGAGCGGCCAAATAATGGCGCAGTTAGGTTACCAAGCTCACCGCCTATTCCAAGTATATTGAAAGGGCGTGTGAAGCATGAACAGCACTAAGGTGTTGGTTCACTCGACTTGTCGTCTGAGCAGTTTGTTTTATTACATTTCTTCGTTGTGTAAAGGGCTTGTATAAATTATTAGGCAAGGAGGAGAGTAGCTTGATCTAATTTAGCTCTGCACCGTATTGGTAGAACGACGGGTGCCCTGAGTAATTGTAACCATCTTTGAATTGGTTCCTTTAGTATGATTAAGAAAAGAGTTGACATGTAATTTTGTAGAGTTAAATTAGTTGATGTCTATCTGGGTGAAATTTCAGCAGGTTGCATGCTTCTTTCTGGGCAAGCATCTTTGTTTCCTGTTCCTTTTCCGTAATTCTCATATGATAGTCAGAAGTTCAAATTTTATAAGCTGTACAGCTAATGACTAGCCAAAATGTGAAGTTGAAATGCTGTGGCTATAGAAAGGCCTGGTTTCGAATGTTCCGTTGTAATGCCTTGTGAAATTCATGCATTTGAATAGGCATTTGGATCATCATTTAATGAACACAAGTTCTGGAATTCAATTTGTTCAGTCTTCAAATTTAGAATATATTGGAGCATCTCTAGCCTAATTAATTTAAAAAGTGAGATATCTCTAAGGATTTGTTATGGATAGGAGCGCTTGGAGACTAGCCATCTAGTGCCTAAATCATGACTTTTAGGCTCTCCAATGGACGACGCAAACCCCCCAAAAAAGGTCCTCCACAGTGCTTTGCCTCTCAAGAACAAGCTCCAACAAAGGACCCAAACTAAGGAGGTATTTTGTGTACCTATTGATCCAAGAGCTAGAAAAGGTGGTTGAAATGAGAGCACGCAAATCGCTGGCACCACCGGCAGCGCTTCCAGGCGGATCCATGGCGGGCAGCCACTGGCACGGCAAATAGCTAGCCGTGCGGCGGAGCCGCCGGCGAGGAACTGGGAGCAAGGCGGGGCAGGGAGCAAGCGCGGCGAAGCGAGGAGTGGGGTCGCGACTAGGCTGGCCCACGATGGGAGCCGCCGGCGCGGCGGCGGCGTGACGAGGAGCGGCTTGACGGCGTCAGATTTTGCGTAGTCTGCTGGAGAGGATAAGTTTCAGGTGTGCTGTCCTAGCTAAATTAGCGAATAGGTCCTTGGTTTGGGTCTTATCTGTTGTTGAAGTCAGTCTTATGTGTTATTATGTGACTTTATCTTTTCTATGCTTCATATTTAACCTATCCTAACTTGTTTGGAACAAAATGCTATGCTATGCTGTATTATTGTTGTTGTGGTGGAGCATCTCCAACAGTACTAAAAATAAAGATAATTCCAAAATTATGGTTTTGCAACCTTTTCATTAAACGTGGGAAGGAAAAAAAAAAGCTCTCACCAACAATCTTCGGACGAACCTCCTAGCAGCTGTTGGCGGCGACGGTCGAGGCAACAGGCAATAGAATGTCGGGAAAAAAACAGTGCCCCATGACAGAAAGTATTGGTTGTCTGTGTATGTTTGCACATGGATGTTTCCTTTTTTTCCCTCCGTATAAACATGGATGGATTGGGAGCTGGGATAGAAAGCTGTTGGAGAAAGGTTTGTTTTCATGCTACCAAAAAATCAAGATAAGTAATACTTTACTAAACTTGTTGGAGATGCTATGCTCTACCTTGCTAATGCAAACGGTGTTCTGTTCTGTTCTGTTCTGTTCTGTTTGTACATGGGACTGTTAGGCCGCTGGTTACAATCTTTCTCAGCAGCCGTCAGCTAAGGGTATCTATCACTCACTGCTGATGCAGCGGCAGCCATCGTCCAACGTATGTATCCTCGAGTGCAGCCGAACACTCCAATGATTTTGCAAAAGGCTGCGAGCACTTGTCCCGAAGTAGTAAGTACAATTCCCTTTGCTATGAATGAAAACCCAGCAGCGACATTCATGTGATCCTCCTGTTGCTACACTAGCTGGGACGCGAACATCGGTGTGTGCAGGGGCTCGTCGTGGAGCAAGCAGGGGCTCGCGACATGGCGTCCCGCGAGACGACGATGGAAACCCTGCCTCCTTCTATTATTACACCGCTAGAGAGACAGCCGCTCGTCGCGTTCCAGCTGTGTCCACCGCTCCGCCTCTCTCGGAGGACCCCTGGTTGACCGGCGGTATAAGCGTGGCCCGGCCGAGTCCTAGCATCGCACCGACCCCCTCATCTCTGCGTGATGGACGCCCGTCTCCGCCTCGTCTTCCTCCTCCTCCTCGCGGCCGCGGCGTCCGCGCCGCTGTCCACCGCGCAGCTCTCGGCAGATTTCTACAAGTCGTCATGCCCCGACGCCGAGAAGATCATCTTCGGCGTCGTCGAGAAGCGGTTCAAGACGGACCCCGGCACCGCCGCCGGCCTCCTCCGCCTCGTCTTCCACGACTGCTTCGCAAACGTACGTAGTAGTGACAACGAACTTACCAGCTAAGCAGTCGTCGTCGTTGGTGGCAATGGCATGCAGCTTGCAGCGCGTGACTGGTTGCTGTGCGTGTCCAGGGCTGCGACGCGTCCATCTTGATAGACCCGATGTCGAACCAGGCCTCCGAGAAGGAGGCGGGCCCTAACATCTCGGTGAAGGGCTACGACGTGATCGAGGAGATCAAGACGGAGCTGGAGCAGCAGTGCCCTGGCGTGGTGTCGTGCGCGGACGTCGTCGCGGTGAGCGCCCGCGACTCGGTGAAGCTGTCGGGGGGGGCCCGAGTACGCGGTGCCCCTGGGGCGGCGCGACTCGCTCGTGTCCAACCGCGAGGACGCCGACAACCTGCCGGGCCCGGACATCGCGGTGCCCAAGCTCATCGACGAGTTCTCCAAGCAGGGCTTCAACCTGGAGGAGATGGTGGCGATGCTGGGCGGCGGCCACAGCATCGGCGTCTGCCGGTGCTTCTTCATCGAAACCGACGCGGCGCCCATCGACCCGGAGTACAAGAAGAAGATCAGCGACACCTGCGACGGCAAGGACACGGGCTCCGTCCCCATGGACTCGGGCTCGCCCGACGTCCTCGACGGCAGCTACTTCCCCCTGGTGTTGGAGAAGAAGATGCCGCTCACCATCGACCGCCTCATGGGGATGGACAAGAAGACGGAGCCCGTGATAAAGGCCATGGCGGACAAGACCACCGACTTCGTGCCCCTCTTCGCCAAGGCCATGGAGAAGCTCAGCGTCCTCAAGGTTCTCACGGGGAAGGACGGCGAGGTCAGGAAGGTGTGCTCCGAGTTCAACAACCCGCAGAGCAGCAGCAGCGGCGCGTCGGTGATACGGACCAGCTCCGTCAACGCCGACGCGATGGGGCTGTCGCAGCCAGGGTCGTCGTCGTCCAGGAAGGTGAGCCCTCCCGCCACGGTGGAACCACCCGCCATGGTGGCCGATGAGGCGGCCGCCAAGGTTCGCGGCGGTGTGGTCGTCAGCGTCGGGACAGGCCAGCAGCAGCAGGCGGCGCCCAACACGGTGATGCCACCAAACGTGCAGCCGGGCGCCGAACCGGCGGCGGATAGGCCCGGCCCGAAGCTCCGCAGCAGCCGCGAGCCTGTGAACCCGGTCCCGGTGGCGCCCGGCGGCGAGGATGCTGCCAAGCAGCAGGCGATAGCGGCCCTGGAGGAGAAGAAGAAGAGGAACATGGCCAAACTCCTCGCGCGCCAGGCCGCCAAGCAGTAGGTGAATCATCGGGGGGGTGCCTGCCACTGCGAGGCCGCGTCGTTTCTCCGCGCCGCCGTGCGCGCGCTGCAGGAGAGACAGGCACGCGCGCTAGCTGCGCTCCCGGCCGGCACCGTCTTCTCGATCACCCAGATTTTTCTTTTCTCATCGTCACTCTCTTTCTTTCGTTTGTGTTAGAAGGGACGAGCAACGTACCGCAGCTGATTACGCTAGGTCTAATTACGCAACTGTCGTGTCGAGTTTTTAACAGCGACCATGCATCAAAACCCCCCAGATCATTTTTCTTTTCTTTTCTTTCTTTCTTTGGATTCCACGACTCCACTGATTTTCATGCATGCATCAAAGCTGTATGTTGTGTTTTGGCAGCTTAGGGTGCCAACAAGTAAATTGTAATGTACCAGTTTTCTGCTCCGCGCAGAGAGATATACAGCAAGTTTTTTTTCTTCTTCTTCACAGAACAAGCTTGTGTTTTTGGCGCGAAATCGTGCTCTCGATTGCTGATGGACGTGTGCCCTCAGCTGCCAAGCCATAAGCCAAAGCATCCGGCCACTCAGCCAAAATTAGGCAGCCAACTGAGTGGCTGGCTGATGATTCAGCCAAATTTGGGAGCTGAAATCAGCTACGCCGTGAGTACAAAAGCTGAGGGCAGCCAAACTATCACACCATGTTTGGTCAGGCCACAACGGCCGCTATCCAAAGTTCCAAACGCACCCGCGCGTGACAAATATGCATACTTCAGAAATCATTAGTAATTTATTTACTTACAGTATGTCTGGAAATACCAAAGTTCTCATAATTTAGAAATGTCAAAATGTAGTGTATATCTAGTAGTTCTGGAACTGAGAATTGGGTTTATATATAATATAGAAATGTCAAAATATAGTGTACACCAAAGTTCTCATAATTTAGAAATGTCAAAATATAGTGTATATCTAGTAGTTTTGGAACTGAGAATTGGGTTTATACTATAGAAATGTTAAAATACAGTGTATATTAAAGTTCTCATAATTTAGAAATGTCAAAACGTAACTAAATAAAACAAGCTAGATAAAACAGGTCTTTGGACCTTTTGGACTGAAATAAGTCCACAACAAACAAACATTTATAGAGAAGTGAGGATGGGATGGAATGATGAAATACATCCACGTACGTAAGAGCGTACGCGGGGCTTACTTCAAAAATCATGCATGTTATACTTCGAACTGTATAAAAATTTTAAAACTTTGCACACCAATAGTAATGTACCAAATGAACATTGTACCAAATTTTAAGATTCAAATATATTTTATAAAAATTTATATGAAATTAACAAAATTCAGCCATCATGACCTTTGTCCTCTAGTGGATAAAATTTGTTTTTTCATATGAATTTTTATAAAATACGTTTGAATCTCAAAATTTAGTACAATGCTCATTTGGTACATCACTATTGGTGTGTAAAGTTTCAAAATTTTTAAAAACTTCTAAGTATAACACAAAAGATTTTTAAAGTAAGCTCCGCGTACGCTTTTACGTACGTCATTTTCAGTCTGGATGAAATGATGGGTGACTGGCTAACAGCTTGTTCTGCCTGGACAATGCAAAATGAAAAGCAAAACAAAAACAACGAGCTAGTAAAACAGGTCTTTGGACCTTTTGGACTGAAATATAATTCCACAACAAAACAAACATTTATAGATATAAGTGAGGATGGGTGAATGGCTAACCGTCAGCCACAGTCCCACAGATACTGCGCTGGCTACACAAATTACCAGACAATATTTCTTGATACAACGGTCTGTATGGACCAAGAACGTCCATTTACATAGATGTATTTCTTGATACACGCAGCAGAGCCATATATTACATATTTATACCGTTTTCAGTTAGTGTATAGAAATCAAGCCCAATATTTGATTCAAGTCACACAACACCCTTTTCACAAAAAAAAAAACGTCACACAACACCCATGTATGACTTTTGGGATTGGGGCCAACTGAGGCATATATGTCTCACATATATGATGATATACACACGCAATGTCTGATGTGTCAAACTGAATGTTTTGCTTGATAAGGTCCGCTCGGTAACATGTAACCTTTATGCTGAATCGACAAATTTCCAAACTAGTAACATGTAAGTTATTCTAGCTTTTCTAGATACTTTGTTTTACTATGTATTTAGACACTGTATATCTAGATGCATAGAAAAAACTCTGTATCTAAGAAGCCAGAATAACTTACAATTTGGAATGGAAGGGGATAGATAGGAGACAAGCAGTATTACGAACGGAAGCTGGTTTGCTATAGCTTGGACGATCTGACTTTAGCGATGAGTTCTCTTCTCAAAATCTTTCCTGAAGCAGATTTTGGTACGCTGTCCACAAAGGTAACCCTCCTCAATTTTTTGTAGTATGCGACCTATAAGGTAGTTCATGAACAAAATTGGTAATGCATATTAACACGGTTGTATCAGTTGATGGAAAAATACAGAGTAATGTTAATTCACTCATGCATTCAGTTAAATTCTTGTTGTAACTTTGTGCTCTATTTTACAAAATTTATAAAATGTACTGCTGTGGGGATTTCCCCCGCAGTTTTTGCCTTCAAAAAAAATGTTAATTCACTCAGAAATTACAATTGTTCCATACTAGCGAGACAGGTACTGAGAGAGTTAAGACTTGCCGACCGAAACAATTAAGCCAAGGTTCCTACATAGACTCACCTGCTTTTCAATAAATTTCTGGACATCAACTTCAGTCAAAGAACTCACAGGGGACCTTACGACGTAGGCAATAGGAACTTCCCCAGCTTCAGCATCGGGGAACCTTGGGAACAAGTATATCTTGCCATAAGATACAACAAAAAAACATATTTCGAAAACGCACGCACAAAAGTAGCTATCAACCCCAATGATTAGGTGGCTAAACTTACGGGATAACAACAGCATCCATAATTTCTGGATGAGACAGAAGTAGCCCTTCAAGCTCAGCAGGTGCAATCTGCCAGAAGAAAAATATGAGATTTCACTAAATGAAAATACATGATATATAAGATTGAAAAGAGAAAATAACATATGCGACGAAGGCTGATCCATTTTATGATAGTTAGATTGACTAGTAAAGAAAGAATACACTGATTCAGGCCATTAGGAAAAACCCCATGCTTCCAAATAGATATTCACAAAACACTGTAGTTTCTAGTTATATCTGACAAAATATGACTTAAAAATATAACTGTATGAAGTGTTCTAGATGAAAACTAATCGATGTACTGAATAATATTTTGTATGAATGCAAATGCTTAGTAGAACTGCAAACATTAGCTGCAGAAAGGACCCAAATGAGGCTGGACAAAATCTCCTTTCGGTAAGAGCTGTTCAAATTACTAATTTCCATCCCCACGTGATGATAAGTAAAAGTTTGCAGAAACTAAACAATTATTTGAGAAAAAACGAGAATCTTTACCTGAAAACCTTTGTACTTAATCAGTTCTTTAAGTCTATCAACTACAAAAAGCTGACCTTCTTCATCAAAGTATCCAATATCACCAGTATGCAACCACCCTTGCTTGATTGTAAATTCAGTAGCTTGCACATTGTTGAAATACCCTAAAAATAATATACTCAAATGAGTAGGGAAATGTTTTGGCCACAATATCTCTCTAGGACAGAACACAATAGAAATTTTGGGAGCTATTGTGGGAAAAATAAAAACGTAGATAAACAGGGCGTTGACAAGGAGCTTTCTTGGTGGATTATCTTAAACATTGGGAGTTTCTTAATGGAAAACAATTGCTGCTTAATACTACTCCTAAATCTTACATTGTAAACAGCTAAGTACAAACTAAAAACATTACCACCAAATGCTTAAGTCTAAGTATAATATTTGTTGACCGAGTTTGGTAATGTTCAATAGTTGGCGAACACAAAGTTCTCGCTGTGTTAAAACAGAATATATACATACAAAGTTTAAAATTTTACCTTGCATTATGTTCAGTCCTCGAACACAAATTTCTCCTAGTTGATTTGGTGGAAGACATTTCAATGTTTCTAAATCAACAATTTTTGCTTCAACTCCCGAGACAAGTCCTCCAGTTGACCCAAATTCACGAACTTGTCCTTTTTCTCGGTACTCTAAAGATATGATCCCACAAGTTTCAGTCATCCCATAACCCTGCAAGAGGAGCACCATATTCCATCAAACAAAGGGTGTGTTTGAATCTACTATGGATTACAAGAACCAGCTAGAAAGAGAATGAGATGCAAGCACTCCTCATTCCTTTTTTTGACAGCAAAAACTGTGGGGGAGATCCCCACAGTAAAACTTAACACTCCTCATTCTAGAGTGGACAAACAACCATCACACCATCCATTTTTTTAATAATCCATTATATCCTCCAAACCTACTATTTGGATTCTTATAATCCTTAGTAGATCTAAGCAGGCCCTTAGGCATGGAATGTTTTCTCAGTTTACAGCTGTCATGACTCGGGAGTGAATGGAATGCCAAAAAGAGTGCACGTTTTGAACATATTCAGCAGCATAGTGAGTACATGTATAATCTGAATCAAATAAAAAATGCTGGATATTCCCATAAGGAGATGAACCTCATTACGCTGGTTACTACAATGGTGGTCACTTAGCTCGTAAGGTGTAGGATTACTGTAGCTGTAGCCATGTTATGGAATGAAGTCAGCTGTCAAAGTTTAGTTGTGATTTCAAGAACCACCCATGTATTTATAATTTGTTTACCACAGCACACAGCAGGTTTTTTTTTTTTTTGTGAATCACACAGCAGGGGTTTCCTCTGCTGAATTTCCCTAAAACGAAAACCAGGCATGTTATGTTTAAAGGTGGACACGTTATTCAGCTCCTTGATGTTACTTTTCATTATCATGTGGATCATGCGTCTGACATCTGATCAGCAGCATCACATATAATATTGCATATTTGCCAAACAACCACCAGTGGCAAATAAGTAAATCACCCTATTTAATATCTCAAAATGATCTGATAGAAAAATAGAGACAGACCACATCACATTAACAGATCTAATCACATGCTAAGCAACACAATATACAGTTGACTTAGGGATATCATTATTGTGCTCCATAATTTTGTAGTTTGGAGCAGCACAGAGAATCGGAATATGACAACCAATAGCCTAAAACTAAGCACGATGCCCACCTAGTGCATATAACCAGAACTGCTGTCTTGTGCATTACTTTAAGTTATATGCCGAGTGAATGTCCAAGTATACAGGGGACAGCATCAAAATTTCACTTTCCTGAACGAAAGGAGAGTCACTTTCTTAGTTTCTCTGTTCCAAAAAGCAAAATCAAGTCTATAGTTGTTCATTTGATAGTATTTCCTGCATCACTATTATGTCCTTGGTGGAGCAGTATAAAAAAGATTGGAATTTTGTCGTATAATCGAGGTCAGCCTCCTCAAAGACACTGCTGCTGGAAAAGGATGAAAAAAAATTGGGTCCATTCAATCCCAGAAAGACCTTACCATCAGGCATCAGACCATCATCATCACGGTTATATGAAACAAACAAGTACTAAAATTCAAAGGCATACCATAATCACATTGAAGAGCTGCAAAATCTTGAATGGTCAATTACCTGGACAATCATGGCTTCTGGAAAGTTCTTGGCCACGCCCTCCATCACGTCCTTGCCGAGCGGCGCTGCGCCAGAGCCGATGAGCCTGAGCGAGCTGAGGTCGTATTTGCCGCCCCTGCCGAGCTTGGCGAGAGCTATCATGACCGGTGGCACGCAGAAGAGGTGAGTGACACGGTGCCGCTGCACGGCGGACATGACAGATTCCATGTCAAACCGCGACATGACGACGACGCAGTTGCCACGCTGCATCTGCCCGAACGTGATGACGGACAAGCCGAAGATGTGGAACATGGGCAGGAAGCAGAGGAAGACGTTGAGCCCCTCTCCGTGCGCGTCCTGGTCCGCCGTCACCATGGCCGCCGCCGAGATGAAGTTGCGGTGCGTCAGGATGACGCCCTTGCTCGCCCCCGTGGTGCCGGACGAGTACAGCAGCGCGACCGTGTCGCTCTGCTTCGTCGGCGGGCGGCGGTACTCCGCCTCCCGCGCCCCAGAAACGAGGTCGGAGTAGAGCGTGACGCCGACGCCCCGAGGCTTGCCGTCGACGTCGAGCAGGATGGTGGGGAGGCCGAGCTCCACGATTTTGGGAAGGAGTTGAGAGACTGTGATTGCGAGCTTGGCGCGCGAGTCGGCGACCTGCTTGGCTACCTCCCTAGAGGTATAGGCGGGGTTGGCCGTGGTAGCGACGGCGCCGAGGGCGGTGACGGCGAAGAAGCAGACGGGGTAGAGGAAGCAGTTGGGGGCGAAGAGGAGGACGACGTCGCCGCACCGGACGCCCGCGCGCGAGGAGAGCGCGACGGCCGTGGTGAGCACGGCCGAGCGGAAGGCGGCGAAGGTGAGGGACTGGCCGGTGGCGGAGTCGACCAGCGCGAGAGCGGAGGGGAACGCGTCGGCGCGGCGGAAGAGGAGGTCGTTGAGGGAGAGGCCCGGGTCGGACTCGACGCGCACGGCATGGCGCAGGGAGCGGTACACTCCGTCCGCCCCGTAGCCCGCGGCCGGCGCCGCTGTTCCGGCCATTGTCTCTTGCTCTTGCTCTTGCTCTTGCTCGGTCGATTTGTTCTGTTGCGCCCGAGAGAGTGGCGTGCGTGGAGGTGGAGTGGTGGTGCCTTGGAGGTGCCTCCGCTCCCTCCAACGATATACGTGGTCTCCACTCTCCACACACCCTTTTTAATTCAGGTTCTGATTCTGACGATTCGTTTGAGCGTCTTGGACAGATCACCAGTATATGTATGGGTGATCATCAATATTCTTTTTATTATTTTTTTGAAAAGAATAATTTTTATTATTAGACGAGATGTTTCAACAGGTCACCAATATTCTCTCTAATAATGTATTCTTGTATTTCTCGGTCCATCCATACAAACGCCATACCAAGTTCATTTGCAAATCACAGTAGTTCATAATTTTATATCTCTATGGCACATTAATCAATAAATTTGAATTTCAAAATCTAAATTGAAAAATTCAGATTTGGATTAAAATATATAGAATACCACCGAGCGTTGTTCTTGCTTCTCGAGAAATCAAGGTTTTAAAAAATTTTAACTGTTAGTACCATTAGATAGATAGTTAAATATACTGTTACAATATAAATTTATTTAAAGATATAAATATTACACATATCTTCTACTTATCCCATGACAATTACTACATGACAGATGAACGAAGTACTCTGTGTAAAGCTATACGGAGTATATACACAAGTACTATTCCGTATCTTTAAACAAAGTCGAGCTTATATATCCATGCTTTCACTTTGTATTTCAAGGTTTAATCCGACCACGTGCATGGGAAGCAAAGTAGACGATTTAACTCTTGCTTGAAATTAACAGCATCGGTAAGAAATCCCTATGCAGTACCGCATGCAGAGAAATTGGACCGCAGAAAACCAAGGCAAACGGCTGATAGGGAGACGATCTAGATAAGAGTGGCGGAGGAGGCCGCGTGCGCTGACTTTTGAGGTAGTTTTAGTTTTCGCTCGCACCCTCTCGATCGCGTGAACAAACATCATCACCAGATGGATGGCGTACTGTATCGTAGCGTATAACATGGAGACCGAGACTTTTCAATTAATTAACAATTCCATGTTGCCTTTTTTTTTCTGGCCACACGGATCCGAATCCGATGGCTCTCGCGTGACATGCTGTGTTCATACACTACCATTAACATCTCTTTCCATGGTGGGCCAATTATTTGGCGCTGGGGAGCCCAAGTCGCCTTCCAGAAATTAAATCACACTCAGCTGGTGTGGAGCCGGCCGGGAGGCTTACTAGTACAATGGTGGACATCTCACATTTGGACAAGCAACCAGCCCGGACCATGAATCGACCTCTGGCTAGTTTATCATTTGCTTCTCATCAGTCGGACTAGTTTGTCATGAATCGACCTCCGGCACGGGACCAGTTGCTTCTCATCGAGAAAAAGAATCTCAACCTGCTGGTCCCGTGCCTGCGTCAGCCACGTACCACGCGTCCACGCTCACGCGCCGGCCGGCCTCACAGCGAGCTGCGGGCTGCGGCGCACGCGGGGCCACGCGCGCTGGCAAGGCGGCGGCGACGCGCCTCCACTCGTTGGCATGGCATCGTATAGGGGCATCCGGATCACCTCCAGCTGCAGTGTCATCGTCGACGACGTCGAGGTCAGAAAAGAAAAATGAGCTCCTACCTTGGCGGACGTTCGCGGCACCCGCTGTCCATTGTCGCCGGTGTCTTTGGGACTCAGTGCCGCTGCACCGCACACGTACATATATCAGCGCGCGAACTGGCCGACTAGGTCACTAACTCACTATATACGTACGGCTCATTTATCTTGCTCCTCCTTTCTCTTCATTGGCCAATGAAACTATAGCTTCAGTACTCGTCCTAAAAAGAGTAGTGTTTTTGACCTTTTGGATATCGTGTTTGACTTTCCATTTTATTTAAAAAATGTATATAAATTATAGAGAAAGTGGCCGGGGTTTTGGATATTGTGTTTTTTGGTTTTGGGGTTTGGGTTTTTTGTTTTGGAGTTTTGGGGTTGGGGTTTTGGCTTTTGGGGTTTGGTGGTTGGGGTTGGGGTTTGGGGTTTGGGTTTGGATTAGGGGTTTTGGCGTTTGGTGTTTGGATTTTTGTTTTGGGGTTTTTTTGTTGGGTTGGGGTTGGGGTTTGGGTTTGGGTTTTTTGGTTGGGTTGGGGTTGGAGTTGGGGTTTGGGTTTAGGTTTTTGTTGTTGGGGTTTTGTCTTATGGGATTTATGGTTTTGGGATTTGTGTTTTGGGGTTGGGGTTGAGTTTTGGGTTTTGGGGGCTTTTTTGGGGGGGTTGGTGTCGAGGTTTGTTTTTTTGGGGGTTTAGGGGTTTGGGGTTTGGGGCTTGGTTTTTTGGGTTTTTTTGGAAGACAAATTTAATTACTGTGTGGTTATCATAATAATGATACTTCCTATGAATTTATCAATTGGTTATAAAAAAAGAAGGTCAGTTGTCTTCACGTTCTTTAATTGATCATTTGGATATTTGTTGCTATATGCTTCTAGTTGGTTGTTTTTGTTACACTGCATATGTTGTGTCCTGAATGTCAGTGTTAGCAGCGTGTTGTTTTTTACCCATTTGTGTTTAATAGATTAAGTTCCAGCAATTTTTTGTTATAGTAGTTGCTTGGAAATTTAAGTCCACTTTTGTGGTAGTTGTTGCTATGTGAAAGTCTGAATACAAACCAGATCTGTGGAGTTATAGAACACAAATACATTTTTTTTGAGGGAACAAAAAGATCTCCAGATTTACACAAAGTAGCCACGTTCTTATAGTTACGCTACACCTATCGATAAACCCTGCTTTGATCCACTCCAACCGCACCCCACTAAATGCACTGAGCCAGTGCTGGAACTTGCAATATAAAAGAGCACGACCGTCCCAGCTCCAAACCGCAATATGCTGGTCTGACTTAGTAGAGATTGTGAGGCTACATCCTCATGACTGATGAAAAGCTACGATTACGACCGCTAGTTCCAACACTCGACATCCTCTGTAGTATGTTGTCTTTATACGGAGTACAATCTATCCGTCCGCTTAGGGCTTCTCCAAGGGCTAGCTATTTAGTTAGCTAGATATGACGTGGCAAGCAAAAAGTAGGAGAGAGAGAGTAGTCACTAGCTACAAGAAAATAACTTATCTATTTCACATAGTTCAGATCATGTGAGAGGAACATATGGGTACGGTAGTGCTAACTAGTCTTATCTCTTTTCTCTCACCTCCACATCAGCTAACTACGTAGATAGTACTATCTATTATCATTGTGGACGCCCTTATGCCTATCGACTGTCGCCGACCATGCGCTACCTCGGTTGCCGCGTAGGGAACCGAGACGAGACACCCCTGGTAAGTAGCTTTCCCCGGCCGGCTTCCCTAGACGGGTGGATTGTGTAACACCTCCGGTGTTATATTAACTAAAACATGTCATGTCATCATATGCACTGCAAAGCATTTATGTTTAAGTCAACCTTAATGTGCATTAACTAAAACACGCTTGAGAGTGGTATCTTGCGGTTCCCTTGCGGGTGAGTGCCTTGCGAGGCAAGTGACTTGAGGGTCACACCAAGGATCCATCTAGGTGTTGGTCGACACAACCGGTGACGTAGCTTGTCGGTGCACAAGTGAACACCGGGTGAACAAAAATAATTGTGTCATCTTCTTGTTCCCGGTGATTGGTCTTCATATTGTGATTGTTGTCATATTGTATTGATTACATATCATCTTGGTGATTGGCAACATCTTCTCTCCACCGTCGGTATAAGAATCACCTCTCTACCTTGCATTACTTTCTAGCACTTATCTTGTGTAGCTTGTTTTAGACTAGTTGTTCTTGCTTTCGTAGGTTGATTGCGTTTCTGGAATGTTTTGCCACATGAAATAATAAAACCCTATTTTCGAATGTCATCGCAAATGCTTAGTTTATACTCTATGTACTTGAGGTGTAAACTGTGTTTACACTAGTGTAAAGCATAGTATATAAGTCTAAGTTCAATCCTAAAAATGATTTCCATATTTGAAGTTTAATTTGGATTCCAAAACTTACTTTTAAGTCTGGCAATTCAAATTTAAATTCAAATTAGAAATGCTATAAAAGGTTTTTCAAAAGTCAACTTGGTCAACCAAGGGTGTCATTGGGTCAATGACCTAAAAATGTCCTTGGATGATTTTTGTGATCACTAATAACCAACCAATTAAGTTAGAAACTAAATTGAGTTTAAATTCTATTTTAAAAACCCTTTATTCTAAAACCTATTTTTACCCTCTTTTCTCTAATTCAAAATCTATAAAGAATTTGGAGATACTCTAAAAAGACAGTTTATATATCTTGACAAGAGCTACAAAGTTGGTATATAAAGTTTTTCAATTTTCCAAAAGAAACTTCAAATGAATTTAAAAATACAGTTTTCCAGCATTTGTCCCCTTTTGATTTTAAAACCATAATTCAAAAATTATGAATAATTTTGAAAAACTTTGTATATGAAAAAGGTTTGGTTTGGAAATTTAAACATTTCATGGTTTTGAAGATTTTCAAGTTTTATTGAAAAATCAAAAGTAATTTCAAATGTTTATTTCTAGGGTTTCATCCCCTTTTGAATTTGAATTCAAATTTCAAAATCTAGATAGAATTTGAGGATGCTAGTTAAAGGAAAAATGTAGCTCTTGAAAAGTTATGCAAATGATATTTTTGGAGATTTTCAAGTTCTCATATAAATTTTGGAGTAATTTGTATTTTGAAACGGATGGCAATTCTGTAATTATCTCGAACAGTATCAAAACCTATCGTCGGCCGCCATCGCCGGCTTCTCATCGCGCGCCGCCGACCACCGCCGCACCTTCTCGGCCGCCAGTGCGCTCCTGGACGCGCGAAGGTTCACCGTCATCATGTCGCTCGCTCAAGTATCGCCCCCGTCCTATAAGTACCGGTCGGCCGCCGTCGTTTTTCTTCTTTCTTCTCCCCGCCGCCGTCGCCGACGACCTCGCTCCGCCGTCCGAATTCGCCGCCGACGCTTCACCTCTGTCCGATTGCTCTTGCCAACAGCTCCGCCACATCCTCATGGTCATTTTGGGCTAGTTCGTGCTTGCTCTTCTCGCTCGAGCCACCCGCACGCCGCCTTCTTCTCTACGCCCGGCCAGTCGAGCCGCCGTGCCATCGCCGCCGTTTGCCGCCGCCGGAGGTGAAAATATATTACCTTTAACCCCTCTATCCGATCATCCGTGTTCCACTGCTCTTGATGCGCACCTTAGTTTGAGCAGCGCATCACCGGAGACCGCCGTGACGCTGTCTTGCCACTGGAGCGCCGCCGCCGCCATCACCGCCGTCGGCCGCAGCTCGATTCCAGCACTCCGAGCCTCCATTAACGTGCGCACCAGCGCCATGGTGAGCCCCTGCATCTATATGTGCCATCAATTTCATCATTTACATGTCGTGGCCGCCGGTAGCCGTAGCTCGCCGCCGGCGCAACGTTGCCAGCGCCGCCGCGCAGATAGCCGCCGATGTTGGGGTTCCAATTTGGCTTCATCTTGTTGCCAAACTAATCCGTTTGAGTACCCTGCGCATGCTCGTAACCTTGCCGTCGCTGGAAACCGCTCCGGTGAGCGTCGCCGCCGCGCCCGAGCTCCGCTGCGCCGCCATGGCCGCCGGCGTGGGTGCCGCCGCCGCTCCGCCGCGCCGTTAGCTACCTAGATCGACTCCCCGTGCCAAGCTGAGTCCAGTGGACCAAGTCCGGTCGCCGGAGACCTCGCCGTCGGCGAGCAATCGACGGTCAACCATCGGCGGATATTCGGTCAGCGCGGGAGTACTGTGCCGATTTTCTTTTTCTATTTTTAGAAAATGATTTAAATGCTATTTTCTTTGAAAAATCATAGTAAATCATATATAGCTCCAAAAATTCTAAAAATTTTTGTGAGTGTTATTTATGATGTCATATACCTAGAAAAAATATGAAATGCAAATTTGAGTACTTTTTGCATATGTTAAAATTAGCCCTTTTAATTAAAAAATGGACCTTCAATGATTTTTAATAAATAAAATAATTGGCTTTTAATTCTGAAATTTGTTTTGCCATCTAATTAGGCTAAGAGCTTTCTAAAATAAAATTTTGGGCTTAATTTGATAACTTTAATTTTTATACCTTTATTTAATGCTTTTAAATAATTAATTAACCCCTTTAGTTAAGCTTAATCATTATAGGATTTGTTTGACTTTAGGATTGATTGATGACCATGGGTCATTAACCCTAATGACCTTTGGCACTTTAATTAATTGTTTGTGCTTACCTTAATCATGTCATTATGGCTTAATTAACGTTATTTTATGTGTTTAATTAACTTCTTAAATGACGTAGTTAACCCTAATGGGTTTTATAAATGAAGTTTTGTTAGCTTGCAACTTTATCGTGAAGAAAAGTTGTACTCGGTCCCTTAATCTGATCATGCATCCATCGAGCATCATGTTTACTATTCCATCATGTTGAAGCATATTAATTATCGAATAGCTTCCGTTAAGGGAGAGTTAACGTTGTCGCTCAGATTCGAAGGACGAGTAGATTCAAGAATCAGGAGTTGATCCAGAGTTTGAGACCGTCTACCTCGAATACCAAGGCAAGCCCCGGATGCATTCAAACCCTATTCTATTTATAAAAGTTTTACCGCTTCAACTATGATATGTTGTATTAAGTAATAGGAGTTGAGTGAAAACCCACCCAATTACATTACCTGTCTTAATTCCTTATTCCTTGTTATCTGCTTGGGAAGATAAGTAGTAATGCTTAGCCCTGCTTATTTATTTAATTGTTCAAAGGTAAAAGAATGAAAAAGATGGGATTGGTTTTCTTATTAAAATCTTGATGATAATAATAAATCGAGTCCGGACGGCTAACTTGCATTGGGAATGGAGTCCCTCTGTAGTGTTTCCGTCTGTTGATGCCCTAGGTCCCGTCCGTTGGTGAACTGGTGATATCGAGAATTTAGAAATTCACATGCATGAAGTGGTATACGGATGGTTGGAGCCGTGTATATCATGGAGTGACCTAGCGTGGGGCCAGAGATCCCATCTATGTCATAGTGTATTTTACTGTGGGGTTTAAGTTCCCATGTATCTCGGTACGCTGGGCCGCAGAGCTCACGGGTGCCATGTGGTGATATACAGCTGCGGTTATTATCTCGGTATATCGGTTCATCTGGGGTGCATCGGAGTTAAAGTCTCCGGTATTCCAGTGACCTAGGTCCCAGCTGGGTATGAAAATAGATTCGAATCGTCGTTGCTTCTCGGAGAAGAAGACTCGATCGGTGTTCATCATCATAGTAACAACTTGAACAAAGATTAAGGATCAATAATGAAGTTGGTTGATAATTGGAGCTAGTCCAAGCAACCTTTTTCTTTCTGTTGAGCTTTTCCGTAAAATTTCTTATCTCTTACAAGCCTTACCTTGTCCCTCTAGCCTGCATTTCTTGAGTCTCCACCCCTCTTTTTCATCGGGTCAGTCTTGTTGAGTACTTTTATACTCAGGTTTTGTTGAACCCTTGTTGCAGGTGAGCCCCATAGGCAGGAGTGCTTTGCATCCTGCTGCATGACAGTCGTCGAGGAAAGCGACGACGAGTAAAGTGTTAGCTCGTGGCCAGAGATTTTTGTTTGTACTGTAATAAGGTTATCTACTGCTACTCCACTACTATTATGGTTTGTACAATCTAAACTTATGTTTGTAAATATTTGAAACTCAGAGGTTTGTAAACTTATGTTATTATTAGTCTTCCGCTGTTTTACTCCGTGGTATTTTATTTATATCAAACTGTTGTAATACTGCAATGTCTCTCTACAACGATTGATCCTGCTCGGAGAATCGTGGATGATTCGGGATTTACCCGACAGACTTTTTAAGTCGTATGGAACACAGTCATGGTTATTTGAAGTCTGATTAGACAATAATCATGCGTGTGGGCCATATGATTTAGGAGGTTCTGCCACAGATTGGTTCTGGAGTTTGAATAATTGCAGCCTACGAGCAATGCTGTTGTGCATCGGTATGGCATCCCTGGCTGTAGTGGGTAGAATGTGTCCTTTTGTGATAAACGATGTGTGTGCAATTATCAATATCAAATTATGCTAGCTACGGACGTCTTCTGCTCTTTGATCTCATCAGTTACACCATATCACTAGACGGTATTTACTCTAATAATAGGAATAAAGATTGCATATGTCAACATAAAAAAAGGTAAGTCTGTTCTATACTGACTAACTACTTAGTCTGTGCTAACTTCATATACATTGTGTCAGAGACGGAGAACATTTGAAAAACCATGCGGTTTTACCTCTAAAAATCTATGGCGATTGAGGACAGCCTTGACTATAGCGATGGCAACAGCTGAGCGGCTTGTCGAACTTTCTATACCGTTGACAGATCTCCAAAATCAAATTTTACTGAAACCTAAAATTTTGCTGAATAAACCCTCCTAAATCCTAGCACCTATACAATATCATAGGCTCACACTTAATACGGATGCATGAAAAATAAGATGTGATCCTAGAGTTCTTGTATATACGTGCAAGGGTTGTAGAGGCTAAGTTTACACCTCTTGCCCAATGCGTGCAAAGAATTGGAGAGAGATATATGCATTGGGAAATTAACTTTATTAACATTTTGGTTCTAGAAATCCTACAATAAGTCTCACCGTGTCAGCAACCTTAACTAGATTCGCTAACCACAACTTGAATCAAGTACTAGATACACCACAGGCCGATAAGGTCTCAGAAAAGATAAAAAAGTAACATGATATATTTGATAATTTGATTGATGATCCATGGCTTCCACGGAACCCTCCTTTTATAGCTAACCTATGCTGGGCTTGGGCATCTGCGAGGCTTAAGCCCACCTAGCAGGTGGTCCTTGACACACTGCCTAATATCTCCACTGTTCTCCATAGTAACATGGATATCCACCCAACCAAACGCCTCCCATTCCTAACCTAAAATCCAAACAATGCTAAAGCTTTGCCATGCACCTTATTCCCCTATCCTACCTCCCATTTTCAATAATTCGAATGCCACCTTATAGTGGGTAGCTCTGGCCTGCTTGTAAGGATGGCAACGGAGTCTCCGTGCACCTAAAATCAAAAACTGAAGTCGAAACCCGAATCCATCACCAAGACCAGACCCGCGAATACCCGAAACCTGAACGGATACCCGAAACTCGCGGATATATATACACATATTCACCTATATAAACTATAATAAATATTTTCATGAGTCAACTTTGAACAAATATAATAATCCAAGTAAACAATTTATTATTAGCATATTATAAAACATGAGTTTTCACTCCAAATGACTTATTTCGGATATCCATTGGATATCCACATGTGGAAAACCAAACCCGATATGTTTTGGGGCCCCGAACCCAAAAACCGTGGATGAGAAAATCATCCCCAAACCTAAACCTGCAGGACCCGAAACCCGTGGATATCCGCCCCAAAACCGATCATCTGCCATCCTTATATGCTTGGTGGCAATTTTAGAATTGTGGGAACCTGATAAGTGAGAACACAGGCAGTGCTCAACTGACATGTCTTGATTTTTGCAGAACTGGGGGCAGCATTATTCTGAAACATAGAAGTACGTTGGCTTGGTTTTATGGTATAACTTGGGCGATGAGCTCCTTTCTTAAAATCTTCCCCGAAGGAGATTTTGGTACACTGTCCACAAAGGTTACCCGCCTCACCCTTTTGTAGTGTGCGACCTGCAATGTATGTAGTTCATGAAAAAAATCACTGTATTTCCATGGCAATAAAAGGAAGTGACAGTTCCACACACACCAAAAAAAACTACAGAAGTATTAAACACACGTATCACCAAGTGAACAATAATTATTCAAAAACACTGAAAATTATAGGAAGAAGTTATTAAACATCAAAAACAAAAGTTTCAGCTATAATTGAGTAAAGCCCAATATGCAAGGTTCCTAGTCAGCATCACCTGCTTTCCAATAAAATTCTTGACATCAGCTTCACTCAAGGAACTTGTTGGTGATCGGACAATGTAGGCAACAGGAATTTCTCCAACTTCAGCGTCAAGAAACCTTAAAAACAAGTTGAATCCACGGTTAGGAGATAAAAAAAATCAACAACTGGAACTATTATTCATGACTATAAACAGAGAAAAAACATAAATATTAAGTGGTTCAAATCACGGGATAACCGCGGCATCAAGAATTTCCGGATGAGACAAAAGTAGCCCTTCAAGCTCAGTCGGTGCAATCTATATACCAATTATTAAATAAACAATATTTCCTCCAAAAGGATAAATAATATGATATTCCCGGAAAAACAACACATGCACATTGGTAGGATTGAGTGCTTGACTTCTTTCAGCATGGTACCAAGATTGCAGAGAATTGATACTTTTACCTGGAATCCTTTGTATTTAATCAGTTCTTTAAGTCTATCGACAACAAAAAGTGGGCCTTCTCCATCAAAGTACCCAAGATCACCGGTATGCAACCACCCTTGCTTGATTGTAGATTTTGTAGATTCCATATTATTGAGATATCCTAAAAGTATTACACAGTCAAAAAAAATAGGGGATCCATCCCATTATTTCAAGGAGAGAATGGAGAAATACACCAGAGAACGATGTTGATACACATGTATGGTTCCATGTAGTGAGTTTTTTTTAGGCCAGGAATAAATTACATTTTTGGCACAAAATGTTTATTGTTTTGTAATTGAAAGCAGTTTATACTTCATAATGCCAGGCATTATCATAAACAATGAACACAAAAGGCGATGAAATGTATTTTGATTCAGCCGCACTTTTGTGTGTATTTTGTTGGATGTGGAAGGAAGAGGTGTGGCGCGGTCAGGCAGGAGAGGGGCCATACGAAACATGATTCAAATTTACCTTGCATTATGTTTGGTCCTCGAACACAAATTTCTCCAAGTTGATTCGGTGGAAGATGTTTCAATGTCTCTATATCGACGATCTTTGCTTCAACTTTTGTGACGAGTGTTCCAGTTGACCCAAATGATTTATCAGCCTTTCCCCTTTCAGGATTCTCTAGTGATATGAGTCCACAAGATTCAGTCATTCCGTAACCCTACAAGAGGAGCACGATCAAAATTTTAAATTGCATTGCCTCAAAATTTTTTTAAATTGCATAACTGAAAAATGCCCAATTACCTGGATAATCTTGGCGCCCGGTAAGTCCTTCGCCACGGCTTCCATCACATCCTTGCCAAGCGGTGCGGCGCCACAGATGATGAACTTGAGCGACCTGAGGTTGTATCTCCTAGCGCTCCCATGCTTGGCGAGCGCGATCATCACCGGCGGGACGCAGTAGAGGTACGTGACGCGGTGCCGCTCCACGGCGGCCATCGCGGCGTCCATGTCGAAGCGCGGCATCACGACGACGGCGTTTCCGCGCTGCAGCTGCCCGATCGTGACGATGGAGAGGCCGTAGAGGTGGAACATGGGCAGCGTCCTGGTCCGACGCCAGCATGGCGTGCGCCGCGATGAAGTTGCCGTGCGTCAGGACGACGCCCTTGCTCTCCCCCGTCGTGCCCGAAGAGTACAGCAGCGCGGCCTTGTCGCTCTGCTTAGTTGGCGGGCGGCGGTACTCCGTCTCCTGCACCCCGTCGACGAGGTCCGAGTAGAGTGTAACGTTGGCGCCTGACGGCGGCACGGAGGCGGCGTCGTCGCCGTTGCCGTCAAGGAGGATAACGGGGATCCGGAGCTCCGCGACCTTGGGCATGAGGTCGGACACTGTGACGATGAGCCCCGCGCGGGCGTCGGCGGCCTGCTTGGCGATCTCTCTGGCGGTGTAGAGCGGGTTGGCCGTGGTGGCGGCGGCGCCTAGAGCGGTGACGGCCAGGAAGCAGACGGGGTAGAGGACGCAGTTGGGCGCGAGGAGAAGAACGACGTCGCCGGGGCGCACGCCCGCGCGCGCGGAGAGCGCCGCGGCCGCGGTGAGAGCTGCGGAGCGCAGTGCGGCGAAGGTGAGGGCGCTGCCGGTGTCGGCGTCGACCAGTGCGAGTGCGGAGGGGCACGCGTTGGCGTGGCGGAAGATGAGGTCGTTCAGGGAGAGAGCCGGGTCTGACGGGATGGGCACCGCCGGGCGCATCGATCGGTACACGCCGTCCTCGCCGTAGCCAGCGGCCGGCGCCTCCGTGCTTGCCATTGCGTCTTGCCCCGTCGGCCGGCGTGTCGGCGTCTCTTGCCTTCCGGATCGTCCGCTAGCTGCTGATGTATATATGCATGAGCATACTGATTACTGACCACCTACTCAGTCCGTGTTAACTTCGTAGCATTTCACGCGTCACTTTGTCAGAGGAGAACATCTGAACATGTGAAGAACCATGCGATTTGCCTGTGGGAACGTGCGAGGTCGTTTTTTTTTTTGTGACAGGGAACGTGCGAGGTCTGAGGACAGTCTTGTATCAGATAATGAGAGTTAGGAAAAATACGTGTCCTGGAAAAGTGAAATATCTCCCAAAAAGAAAGTTTGGAAACCTAATATTTTGTTGAATGGATCCTGAATGAGATGCTCAAAGAAGTACTAGATTCCATTAACTTTAAAATACAGATGCATGAAAAATGTGATGTGATCCAGAGTTCTTTTATATATGCACAAGTGTGACCGGGACTGTACAAGTAGAGACTAAGTTTACACTTCATGCACAATGCGTGCAGAGAATTAGAGATATATATACATCATGGAATTAATTTTGTTAACATTTTAGCTATGGACATCTAGAATAAGTCCCACTGCCAATAGATCTTATCGACAATACCTCCACCGCTCCGTACAGCAACATGGAGTCTCTCTGATGCTGGAGGAACACCCCACAACAATGGTACGGCGACAGACATGGTTAGCTTCTCCCGAAGGCCGTCATTGCTTGCCTTCTCTGCAGTGACAACCTGCGAGGGGTAATGCCCATTACATCAAACAAAATATAACGAACTCATCATACACTCAATTCCATGTTAATGCTAGCCTAAGCTAAATATGTTCGAGGCACAAGGTGTGAGCATTTGAGCCCTGAGCTCAGTGCTGGCACAGCCTTACATAAAAATATCTCACCCCTAAGTTGGTTCAAATATTGTTATATCAAAATAACCAATGCATAATAGAATTCATACATATTCTGCTGCAGTCATATATGCTTAGAATTTGTCATTAGGATTGAATTCATACCTATGGATAATAGGATTCAGGATTTATCACTGCATGGCCGCATGCAGAGGGACAAGATTGTAAATCCTCCAAAGACACTTAGGGTGTCACGTTCCCAAATTTTCAAAATCATTTCGTAGAATCAAGTGAAAATTCTGTTAAGGTCACCGTTAAACTTTTCATAAAAACTTTGTTTAGCTTGCTACTTGCGAATGGTTAAACTTCAAAAGAAGCACATAAGTCACTTGGCTAGATCACTGTTATCTGCAAAATATCAATGTATGTGCAACATTTCTATATTATTAAATCCAACTTTTATTTCTATCAATGAAACTTTATGGTGTTTTTTATCATGCTTGGTGTCGTGTGCCTCATTACTCAGGTACTGTCTTTTCACTGGCAAAGCAATATACTTTCAGTAATAACTGGCCATGTACTGCTCTTTTTTTTAATCAAAATATTACAGGAAGATTGGCACACCATTAGTTCTGCAAACTAAAGATTACTGCACATGTATAGTTCACCAAATAGCAAAACATACCTCACCACCATGCTCCAATACTGTATCTTCCACTACATCGCTTAACATTTCAATAGAACGGCAAAAGCCATAGATGCATAATCTTCTGCCCATGTCTAGGCCCTGATATATCAAATGGTATTACTAAAAGGAAGTGTAAATGTGGTAAGAAAGTAAGAAGTAAGGAATATTTTACATTTGTTGCTGCTATGTTAAATAGTGCTCCAAGACAAAGACTTTGATTTGGATCCATGTAAGAGCTCTCCTGAAACCGGCGCAACTTTTGTCCACTCTTCAGTTTCCGTTGCCTCTTCTGAAAAAAAGAAGGTGACATGAGAAGAGAAGTCCAGAGCGTCGATGATGACAAAGTAAAAGTAACAGCTTTGGCAAGTATTATGCAAGCCATACTTAATGATATAATAATGCAAGAAATACTCATGTAAAGTGCCACGGAGTTTGTCAATATGATATTTCTGGACATAGCATCATCAGGCATCGCTAAAAGGTGGAGAATCATTCATATTAGTAAGATGCATGCGAGAAGAGAAACTTCTTAAAATGCATTTACATAAAAAAATGGTTGTCATACTTGTTACCGATTCTACGACCAATGCACACATCTTCTGTACAATTCATATGGGAAATATTTCTGTGGGTTTGTGAAAAGGGATCGTGATGTGTAATTCTGTGACAGTTGACACAATAGGTATAGCCTTCTGAAATCTACTCTTCCTTTTTCTAAGACAACAATTAGGTATTCATAGTCATTAGTTCATTGCATACTTTGAGAGCTCCTGCAAATAAGGTGCATTGCAACCTGAGAAGGTGGGCTGGTGTCTACCATGGTATGTGAGAATGTACATGCTGAATATATCTACAATTAGAGATGTGTTTTCCTTTCATATGTGTTTGTTACATGAAAATAGAGATTTGAGTCGAAACAGACATTCAGATGTTTTATTACAAGAGGCACAAAACAACTAGAACTACAGTCAATGTACGGCTGTTCAGTAGATGCACAAAGCCTTTTTAGTTCGTTTCTTCAATTACCAACCAGCTATTCGGGCTCAAGGGATCTACGTATTCGAATTGTATACTGAAGCATCATCTCAGCCAAAACTGCATATGGGGACGTACAGATTGCAAAGATTCAGTACCTCAGAAGCACCAACTCGACGAGGAACCAGGGAACCTCCAATTTGGATCAGCCCATCAGAAGTGAAGAGCGTGACTCTGTCTTCTGGCACCCACTGAATGTCTGCTAGGAGGACAAACAAATGGGGACTTTTATACGGTGTGGGTGTGGAAACTGTGAGCAGGAGAGGAAAAAGGAACACTTTCGAAAAGCAAACTAATAAAATCTCTAGAATATTGAATTATTGATCCCATTATCTATCTCATTAGCTTCCGCAAAGCAGAAGATAGCAATTGTTGCCTCATCAGTCACTAGTAATCTTATTAAAGTCTCAACTCGCAGCACATGACAGCGAAAAGGTGAATCCAACACCGTCGATTGCAACCGAAGCAGCATCGGGGGCACGGCAGCAACCCAGACCCCGAGAGTCCGCTGGCGAGCTTACCGAACCCGGTTGTGAGATCCAAAGGCTGGTCCCATGGGTAGGGCCCGTAGAGGTCCTCCGGCTCGTCCTTCCCCGCCCGAGCACGCAACCGGCGGAGCGAGCGCGATCCGAGCTGGGAGGAGCGGGCTCCGGCCCTGCCGTGGAGCGGGGACGACAGGGGCCTCCTGGACGCCAGCGACCGGGGGAGCGAGGTGGAGAGCGCGGCTGAATCGGCCATGGGAATGGTGCATGAGACGGCGGCAGCGAGGAGCACAGGTGATGATCGCGGATAAAGGGACGGCGCGCCAGACCCTTTTTCTTGTGGTGCTCGTGGATTCCCGAGAGGTGGTGTGGGTTTCGTTTTGGCCGGTGCCTGCGGCCTCTTTGGCCGTGCGTCGTCTTCTCTTTCTTGTTCCGGTGGCGGTGGTGTACGCAACGAGGCAAGTGATCTTGGACGTTGGCTGGTCACTCGTTGATGAGACCAAGGGGCCAGATTCCTTTGTCGGGTTGTGGCACGATGAGCTGGATCAGGGTGAATATTCACCGGTGCTCGGAAATGGATATATGGTGGTTTGTTTTCGACCACCAAATCGGGGTGGACTTTGGTTATCGTACTCGGTATGATCAGCATTCAAGCCTTGGTTAGTATATACACGAGTATAATGCAATGCAAGTGAGTATATTTTTGAGTTACTGTCATATAAATCACATACTACAGTACTCCTTCTATCTATTATTACTTAGTTCTGTTTGGTTTTACTTTACGACTTTAACGATTTTGATTGTAAAACATTCAATTTTTATTAGGCACCTTAAATTTTTAAATTGTATGATTTATATAATATTTTTGGCTGGTACTGTATGTATTTTTCCCACGACCATGCCATCGTAAGTATTTCATTACGAGGATGTTCGTACAATTTTGTTTAAAAGAAAACACATGTCCAGATTCTATGGTAAATCCAAAAGGGGTAAAGTGAAACTGAAATAATATTGTGAATACGGATGCAAAAAACCAATAATATTTTCTTAAAGACAAACAATTCTCTTTTTTAGTTGCTTTTTAAGAAAACAGAAAAAATAATTTAGGAGTTCTTATTATAAAATAAAATAAATTAGGGCCGGGACTGGCCTGGGCGGCCCACGGCGAGCCTTGTATGAGAGGCCCAAAGCTAGTGAGCTTAGAATTTTTTTTATTAATAAATTTATTTTTTAAAAAAGTTACAAAATTAGTCTACGTTTTCAAAAAATTACAGGATTAGGCGACCAGTCGCCCGTTGGAAGGGCGACCAGGCCAAGTTCGCCCGGCCAAAGGGCGACCGGGCCCAGGTCGCCCGGCCAAAGGGCGACCAGGCCCAGTTCGCCCGGCCAAAGGGCGACCAGGCCCAGGTCGCCCGGCCAAAGGGCGACCAGGCCCAAGTCGCCCGGCCAAAGGGCGACGAGGCCCAGGTCGCCCGTCCAAATGGCGACTAGACCGGCGACCTGGTTTTTTGGATTTTTTTAAATAATATTTATTTATTTGGAAATTTCAGGAAAAATTTTGGTTTTTTTAAATATTATTTATGTATTCGGAAATTTCAGAAAAAATATCGAAGTCAGAGAAATAGCAAAAATAATACGCAGTCATGCAATTGGCGTGCGAAAACGCCATTGTCGTGTGCTCGCCCAAATTTAATAGATGAAAAAATACAACAGTGAAACATTAATTAAGTTCTAAAAACTAAAATAATATCAGTACAATATCATAGAAAACAACATCGGCGGCAAATCATACAAAACTAATATCGTCCACGCTTAGGTGCAACACCCCTAATCGTGCCAGGCTTTGGTGCTTTGCGGCCCGCTCGCACATGGCTGGCTGAGTAAGTAAGCGGCGAAGGAGGAACTGTAACACGTGCAGGACGGCCTCCAGCAGCAGGTGGTGTCGCGTACTCGTCCTGTGAGGGCTGTGTCTGTGGTGGTGCTTCACGTAGCTGCGATGACGCAAGTACGTCCGCCAGCTCCTGCTGCAGGTAACTCTCAAGGTCGAAGGGTGTCGGAGATCGCTGACGAAAAGTGTCAGCGTGCTCAGAGATGTCCGATCCCTCGTAGTCGTAACGGGTCGTCCCTAAACATATAAGACCAACGTTATGATAACGCTGATGGTAAAACTAATATATAACGTGTCGAACTCTTAAAAGTAGGTCATACCTGGAACCATGGGTACAGCGTGTGAAGAGGAACCTCCGAAATCGAACTGATGCCGCGAACCGTCAAAGTGCATACCTGACCATGCAGAGTGAATGTAATGTTACGAATAAAGCAGTATTAGATAATATAATTAAATTTCACCACTATATCGTACCTGTAGGCATGTGAGCAGGCTGCGAAGATGATCCAATGATATCGAACTCCGGACGCCAACCGGCAGAGTACGTAGGTGGACCTGAATAATGAAACTTATAAGTAACGAACAAGTTAGCATTACTACATACGAAGAAAATATAACTTACTCACCTGTTTGGTACGTAGGCCGCGGAGGTAGTGGCGCCGTCGGTCCGTCAGGCCTGTTTGTCACGTGTGAAGGTCGAGGGACGACATCCGGCTGTCGCCCGCAGGGCCGGCACGACGTCAACTTGACAATGTTTGCAGCAGAGTCGTACATCCTCTGGACCGCAGCGGTAAGCTCGTGGCTGGTCATCTGAATGCCCTCCCTCAACCGGTGCAAGAGCGATCCACCATCCACAGTGATACGATGACCCATGTCGGCCTATTAACAAAACGAGAACATTGAAGTAATTACGATAAGAAAAATATTAAACGAAGTGGGTTGAAGTTCATAAAGATCGTACCGCCAACGACAACGCCTGATCTCTGTGCACAGGGTACGTGTCCGTCAACCTGGGGACGTGGGTCCGTGGCTCCGCTGGTGTATACGTGACTCTGATCCGTGTGCGAGGAATATACCAACGTAAGTAGTCCCCGTAAGCCTGCAAGGAAAACGGTCTGGGCTCGTAGGTCACATCATGTAGTGCGTTGGCCCACTCGTCGACCCACGGCTGTATACGGGAGGACCAAGTAACGCCTGCCGGTAGACCCCTCCGCACGTAACTATGGATTTCAAAACATATTAATTATCTTTCTATATATATTAAATACTCAATCAGAACGAATTAATTGTCTTATACATACCCGTGCACGGAAAGAGGAACAATATGGGCAACCGGAAGTGGGAACGTCTGGTTACGACCAAACTGCCGCATCACTCTGTGAGGAGCGTAGTCCTCGACAAAGATGTCGAAAACGACAGCCTTACGTGTCATCCAGTACTCCTGATCCCTCGTGCAGAACGACGACAACCCATTAGGCGCTCGTACGATAATCTCCTCCATGCTGTAAGGTGTCCAGCGGACGTCGTCTGGCCTAATCCGGTCGAACGCCGCCATGTACTCAGGATAGGCTCTGTGAACCTGAATGTTTGCCCAAGTAGGCTGTATAGAAAATAATAGTAAGGTGCAATTTATTCAAAAATAAATAGAAACAGGTTCAACCGCGATATAGAAGACTTACCCGCCGCCGGACCCACAACGAACCCATCGTAGGGCCGTCCTCCTCCGTCTCCCCGTAAACCCTAAACCCTAAACCCTAAACCCTAAACCCTAAACCCTAAAC